>VACF01002400.1:0-82697 GCA_006891605.1 Pleurozium schreberi | reverse complement strand
ACTCCAAAATAGATCTCAAGGTCAACCACCTGGCAGCCCCTAGCTCCAGCATAAATACCAAGGCCGGAGGTCGAAGCAGAAACCCTAATTCCAGAGACTAGCAACTGTCTTCCGGATAGCGGCGTTCGCCACGCTCATTGCTCACAAACGAGAAGCTCCCGACCAACACCAATACCAGCATTACGACAATCACAGTTCTCAAGCTTACGATTTCTACAAGCATCTAAAGKGCGTCTAAAGCTGCGTTGGTCACTACTTCCAAATCTCCCTGGCAGATATGTGTTTCCTTTGAATAAAAGCTTTGGTCTCATCGACCTCAATTAACTAAATTCAGCAAAAGCTAAGAAAGAAAGTGCCACTTCGTAGTGCAACCAARACTAGACTGGAATCCTCACCAGACACGCGGTTTCTCTCCACACCTCAATACTCAACAACCAATAAAGGGGAAACAATCTAAAATTCAAAGCCTAAAAAAACTCCCACAATCTCGACTTCCAAGCGGAATTACGAAAAGAAATTTCCGCTCTTGCAAAAAATTTAAAAAAAGAAGTAAAATAGTAAATCACCGAAATCGTGCACATACGCAAAATCGCGGATGTTCACCGATCGGTTCKCTATCCCGAACAAAAATCTTTCGTAAACATTCCGTAAAAACATCTCCCTTAAAACCAGGACGAGACACCAAGGCTTTTCAACCTGTCAGCGGAGCTACAGAAACCAGAACGCTAACAAAACCAAAGCAACGCAAATCGGGATCTGTGGACTCAGATCTGCGAGCAAGGAAAACAAGGGCGCTTCCTCTGTCTCTCTCTCTCTCCCTCCCTCCCTCATCTGCTGTGTCTTCAGCTCTGTCCCCTTACTGCACTGCGCCTCTGCCAAATCACACCATCCTCCGCACATTCTTTTGTGTACATTTCTACACTACTAAAACTACGCCTTCACAACAATGGCCAGTCCGCCATAGCCAATCAGCTTGCATCACACCTCTCTTYGCAAAATTTCTCAGTCAGAATCATCTACATCCAACATGGATATCTCTTCACGCACGGAGTACAAGGAAAAGAAAATCTTCAGAGAATGCCTACCTTCAAACACATATCTACATCGATCTTCCCGCACTCATAGGCAAAGAAAAAACTAAAACAGTTTGACATGATACTACGCAAACTTCCCATTTAAAATAGAAGATACCAGAGCTTCCTTCTCATACTTGCAAAATTACTCTACTTCAACATAGATAAGAAGACTACACGAAACAAGTGTATAAGAACACAGGAATTATCTCAATGCAAAAAATCGTCACCTACAGAACTTGAAAAATACTATTAACCCGAGCTTACCAAGCTCTTCAGTTGTGTTATTACAGACGCAGTCATAGCAATCTGTTTTCCAGGTTCCGATCCCTTTCTACTGAAAAATGTTCCAATCGCACCTATGCAACCTGCAACAATCATTAACCTCCCCTCTCTTCCMCTCTTTCATAGCTTAAGGATCATAAAAAAAACTCAGCAACAACACCTCGCTCACAATCCCGACAATTCGATATCGCCTTTCTTCTCCACCCCGCACAAATCCTCCGCACATGCTCACCTGCACCTTTTCTGCACTCCTACTCCTACAACTCCGCCTCCACCAACAATGGCCAGCCCGCCATAGCTGCCAGAATACACAAGCAAACGACGCTCAGAAACGTTGGAAAAGATAAAAGCCACAATCAGTCAGTCGCTTCGCTAATTCTCATCCATCCATTCGATCGCTTTTACATCTATAGTACTCATGCTAGCCCCTGATATCCTCACTTATCATCCAATTGGGAGATGACGAACGGGGAGTGCTTACTCAGCACCGCAAATTATCCGTTTGTGCGATTTCTTTCTATTGGCTTAACTGGGTTTCTTTAAGTTAGTCTTYGGCTATCTTTTAGGGTAGCCAGCCAGCTGAGCTTTCGGAGGGAATATCTTTTTGTTTTTTTCAGATTTGTTTCGGTTTCTTTTTAGTGTTACTTTTTCTTTTTTTTGGGGGGGGGGGTTGTTTGGGTTTCTTTTTAGTGTAACTTTATTTCTTTTGGGGGGTTGTTTGGGCTTGAGCTGCCTGGCAGGCCTGGCTGTGATGGTGATGATGATGAACTGGGGACAGAAGGGAAAAAACCCCACCAACCTTCAAAGTCATGTTTGGCACATGTCCAATGCTGCCAATATTGGTTTGAGCTGGAGCTTTTTGTCACTGACTACGGTTTATTTTAACCTTAAGAGGACGCACCCTCCACGATCAAGGTAGTCACCAAAATGCTTAGATTATTGGACCAGAAGGTGCATTCTTTGTTTCTATAACAAACAATCAAGTCATCCATGGGACACTTTTTAGGAGTAGCATTGTTTAGGGCCACTTCACACTACGGCACAAGATCGAGAGTTTGTCGATTTCAGCCAAACAAATTTCAAAAACCCAAGACTTTGGCCTCTCAACCGTTCACACTATGTGGCACAGTCCAAAGTCCGTCGCCCTCAAAGCTGATTGAGAGTCTGTCCAATTTTGAAGGAAAAAAATTCAGGAATACTTAAACTGTCAAAATCTCTCCAGAGTAGTAGGTAGGATGCTCCCTCCCTTTTTTATTTTTATTTTTTATTTTTATTTCATTTTTCATTTTTCATTTTTCATTTTATTTTAAATTTTAAATTTTAAATTTTTTTATTTTTTATATTACATATTTTGTTATTTTGTTATTTTGTTACATTCATCAAAAACTCTCCAAAACTGCCATTTATGGTACAACTACCAAATTTTTGAAAAAACACAATTTTTGACACATGTAATCGTAGGATCTTGTAGAATGATGACTTGACAGCATGTGGTAAAAATTTCCGAAACTCCTACCATGTGGATTGTAAAATTCCTCATATCTTTCATTTTATTGATCAAAATGGAGTGATTCAAAGCTTTCAATGTTTATATAAATCTAAAAAACCAATTTCAAATTTTTTTTTACAAAAAGGCAAATTTTTCTAATCTGCCCAGACTGCCCAGTTACGAAAAAAAGTAACATATTAGATCATAACTTTTGACTCTTGTTTCCAAATGTCATGAAATTTAGTGCATATGAAATATATTCTTTGCCCCCCACCTTCTATTATAATTTCAGCTCAAAATATAAAAATTTCTAGTCATAGGTACGTGCCCAAATTTTCTATGTTGCCAAAAAATGCATGTTGGTCCTTTAGAGGTTTAGAGCTAACTTTTGAAGGACAAGCTTATAACCACTAATATCCAAGCCTCACTATTCATCACTTTCATGAGATGAGATTTGAAGCAAGGAAAGGGTCATTTCAAGCTAGTTCACCTTGTTGATTCCCTTTCACAATGTTGTCAAAGAGCGGTTGGTTGTGTTAGAATGTCAAATATCGAAAGACAAATTTTAGAGATTCAAAAAAAATTAATTGAAAAAAATTAAAATTATTTTTCCAAAAATAAATAAATGAATTAAATAAATAAATATTATTATCTAAGTTTGGCCATGTCAAATTGTTGCAAAGATGTTGTTGTTGCCCATTTCCCACATTCCCTACATTTTAGGAACTTGCGGCCTTGTTGAGCACCTAAATCTCATTTAACCCTTGAAAGACCAAATTGCTTTTTTTGGCAACTAAGCGATTTTGGGGAGCTCACTACAAATGGAGTTTTTAATTTTTCTTCTTTGAAATTTTCACACATGTGTCCCAAGAGTACCTTTAAGGCCCAACAATCTTCATGACTTTTGACTACATGGTTGAAAAGTTATTGCAAGATATGTACTTTTCTTTTCTTTGAATTTTTTCACAAATAAAAATTTGAAATTGGTTTTCTAAATTTATATATACATGGAAAGCTTTAACCTGAAATTTTAAATTTCTTACGCATAATAGAATTTGCAAATTTTGAATGCATATTTGCAATCAGAGGCCCCAAATTAGCTGCACTAAACAGGGGTATTAAGGGGACCCATATTAATTAATAGATATTTCACACTATATAAATATCTATCTTTGTTGTACATCAATAGTGATTGAAGTGTCTCGGTGGTGTACATCATGTTTCAAACATCTACAATTTTTGTCATTTAGTCCCCTTAATTGTTTGGTCCCCTTAATATCCCTATTCAACGTAAGAATGTAAATTAATCAAGCCCAAAATAGGGGATTTTTTTATTTTACTTGCACTCTTGGAATGACTTGCAGTGGCTGAGCAAGGGGGCTAGTTCATTTCGGCTGTCTTTTGGAAACTAAAGTGCATAGCTCAGTCCGTATGCTAAATGCTAAATGCTCCCAKCCCCCCTTTTTGGGCACCCCGGGGTTATATTGCACCATTTCAAAACAAATATATACTTTTTCCAAAATAAAAGTAATCTTTTTTTGCCAAAAAAATTCTAGTTTTATTAAAAACAAATATGGATGAAGTCATCAATTTTAGATTAAAAAGTGCATGAATATGGTTGGAAAGTGTTTTTTGTCCTAAAGATAGATAAATGTTGAAATATAATGCTTCACCAAATTTTATTTAATTGTCATCCTCATATTTTCTCATAATGTAAAAAAAGAGTTGCTCACTCCCATCTACTAGTTAGTCCGTCTGTCAAGCTTAAGCTTAACCCCTAAAGGATATATGGATGTTAGCATTTCTCATACARTGCAGATGTTGTTGCAAGTTCTGAGTACAAAAGCTATTTGCAAGTAGTAAGAAAAAAAATTGCGATTTTTTTTTGGTAAGATTGCACCCTTGCCTTGCGATTTTCAYGGAAATTTTTGTGACAAGATTGTGTAAGACTAAAATCTTGTATTCAAGGATCAAAATTGAATACATTGTTAAGGGGTTAACATAAGGTAGAAACACCNATTATTTTATTTATTACACATTCATGATTTTCACTTGCTAATACTACAAAATCATTATTTTAAGGAAAATGTGCCTCCAACTATGTCGAATTGCTTATATTGACGTTTTTGGGTGTTTCCACCATAATGGATGCTAACTTGCTAAGCTTAACCCTTGAATGTCAGTCCAAGTCGACGTTTTGGGTTTGATGGATGAGAGAAAATCAATCTGTGTAGGACCAAAGTGCACCTATTCATCCTCGGAATTTTACATGGAAAGGGGAGATTTTCTATAGCTCTTTGACTTCCAAAGATTGTTTCTGGATTATTTTAAACTAGTGATTCCCATGGTATCAAAATAGATGATTTCCACAGTCACTAGTCCATCATTTTAGGGTTAACTCAAAAAGTGTGCCATAGACATTTTGTATCCGATGAATGACAAGGCATTTGCCTGTGTAGAACAAAAATTCACCTATTCATCCTCGCAATTTTGTGTGGAAACTGGAGATCTTCTACAATACTTTGACTTTAAATGAGTTTTTTTGTTTTTCTAATACCAATTGTTCCCCATGGTTCTAGAAATGATGATTTCAACAGGGGAGTCCCATGTCCTTTTAGGGTTGACATAAGTTCATTCTACTCCACGCCCGGGGTGAATTGACCCCCTCGTTCGGCCATTCCAAGTCATTCCATGGGTGCAAGTAAAACAAAAAAAATGCCTATGTTGTGCTTGATTCATTTCCCTTATACACCTCTTCTAGCTCATTGAGTGCCTCTGATTGCAAATATGAATTCAAAATTTGCAAATTTCATTACGTGTGGAAAATAAAAAAAACTTTAGGAAGTTCGCAAGGTGGCCAAATGAGGGGATCAGCTCTAGGGCTTCTTTTTTTTGGCTTTTTGATGCCACATTGCACTCGAAAAAATAATTTGGCTACAAAATGCCCCAAAAAATGTCAAAAAACTTACCAAACATCTTAAAATTAAAAAAAAATCTTAGATGAAATTACCAGATTGTGGATGAAAACCATGTTGTACATCCAATATGTGGATGAATGTTGTAATTTGGAGCACCGCTATGACATTTAGTATCACCGCTTTGGCACTTCGTAAAAAATGAGAAAAAAAAAGTCCTGCACGCCAGTGGTCCTTCCTTCCTTATCTTTCCAGCCAGGTGGATTTCGGATCCACGTCAAAAGTCTCGGCTAATAATATGCCACTCGACGACGCTGCTGCCAACTGGCCACYAGCCGGGAATCTGACAACCTGGAAAAAAAAATGCCTTCAGTAGGACTAACGTACCTTAGTAACTGACTGGTTAGGCTTAGCTTACTGTACTGGCAGGAGTGGGGACCGACACCCGTTTTTCACCCCTGGATGAAAAGCATGCCTACCCACAAACTAAACTCCTCATAACTTTCATTTCATTGATCAAAATGGAATGATTCAAAGCTTTTCATGTTTATATAATTCTAGAGAATCAATTTCAAGTTTTTATTTAGAAAAAAAGTGATTTTTAAAGAAGTTTTTTGAGCTACCTAAACTACTTGCCGACCACTGAAAATCACATTTCATGCAATAATTTTTTAACCATGTAGTCAATAGTTATGAAAATTGTTGGAAAGCTACTCCTTGGGCACATGTTGTGTGAAATTTTCAAAAAATAAAATAAAGACTTCATTCGTAGTGAGCTGCCCAAAATTGCTATGTTGCCAAAAAAACGCAATTTGGTCCTTTAAGGGGTGATCTAAGCTTATTTTTAGTCCATCTAGAATTTTAAAGACTTTCTACATTTGTGAGAAGATTGTCTTATACATGTCACCTTAAGACTGGAAACCAAATGATTATTATAATACTATGTACAATTTTTTTCTTCACCATTCTTCTATCTCTGTATAATCTCTCTTTACAAAATAAAGATGAGAGATAAGTTTTCAACCAATGAAGTTGAGGGAACTTTGAAGATCTACAAATGTAACTTTACACTCAAAATTTTCAGTCCAAGAGTGAAAATGATGTACATTACATTATCCCTTCATCAACAGATGCAAACAAGGTGTTCAACTTCATTTCACCACCTTCACAAAAATTTGAAGCCGTTGATCTGAATTCAAAAAATTCCCACTACCTAAATGTCATTGATCCTCTAAAAAATCAAACCATTGATGTCCATCAAATGGATGTTTTTGGTTGTCCAAATATAGATACAAAATATAATTTCAAAATAGGGTTGCAAAATACAAATACAAATTCAAATACTCTATTTAAATACAAAACATGGATACAAATTTTTGTATTACAAATACAGATGCAAAATCCGAAATAGAGAATGTAGATACTATGACAAAATTCAAGATATAATTGAAATATCTCATATTGAATGCACTCAGATTTAATTCCTCAAAAATACAAATATGGAAATGGGGTGGAAGGGGTGAAAATTTAATTCAATTGTAGTGTAGTTAAATGGAGCCCAAACGAGGCATTCTATTACTATCACTATCAGAAGAGGCAATAATTGCCAACACAATTTAACATTATGCATTGTTCTTTATGACAATAAAAGAGCACAAATTTTAAGTCCTCCTTAATGCTTGTCACCAATCATTTTGCGATGAATTTACATTATGAAATGCCCTAGTTTAGAGAATATACAAAATTTTTACATACATGATATTTTGAAACCRCCTCCCACCGTACTATCTCTTGAATAGATGCAAATGCCTCTGCCAAACAACCCCCATGCCTTGAAAATCCATAGCCATTTGATGTGGGAAGAAATGAGTGAAAGTGCCCCCCATGCTGTCCATTTGCCAAAAGTCCCACACATTGATTTACCAAAAATCAAAGGCCATTTATCTAGAATATGAATACGGAAGATACATATGGATACAAAATACATAGTACTTAATATGGATATGAATACGACAATATATCAATATATCCCATATCGATCACATTTGAAGTTGCAATTTCAAATTAGAAATGGGAGAGGTGGATTTGGGTATTTTAAAAACTATGTCCTATCACCAGATGCCATGTACGCTATAAATACATTTAAATTGGGAGTTAATGGAATTGTCATGATCACCTGTAAGTCACTATGCCTATGCGTTCAAAAGACAAGTGACAACTAAACAATATACTATACACTACCTCCAAAGGCTCCTTTCATAAACAAACCATCAAGCTTGTGGTCTCCAAGGATGCATATAAATGGGTCGAGGTGAATTGCACCCCCTCGCTCGGCCATTCCAAGGCATTCTAAGGGTGCAACTGAAATAAAAAGCCCCCCTATTTTGTGCTTGATTAATTTACATTGTACACCTCTCCTAGCTAATTTGAGGCCTCTGAGTGCAAATTTGGGTGTACAAAATAAAAAATCCCAAGGTTTTTCCAAGTCACTAAGGGGGTCAGTTCACCCCGGCCTGTAAATGGGGCCAAAACATAAACAATTTTTTTTGCAAAGATGGTTAACTCTTAAAGGACATACCTATTACTGCAGGAAAAAGGTGATTTGTGGACTATGGATTGCCAAGTTTTAGACAATGGAAAGTTAAACCGTGCAACACCTAAAATTGATAGCAACACCTAAAAGTTTGCTATGGCACCTATAAATTTGATGATGGACATAAGAGGACCTATCGACGTGGATATGAATTTTTGTGACTTTGTAATGCCGTACAATTTACAGCACCTAAAAATGACAATATATTCAATGACCCTATTCTATGCTTTCCATGTCAAAGGACATCTCTACTTTAACGTTTACCCCAAAACGGATGAAAATTACCTTTTCTACATCCACTAGAGTTGATTTTTGTCATCCAAAGGACTCAAAACGTCCCTGTCGTCCTGTAAGGGTTAAATATTAACTGATCAAGAGTGTTGTGCGATACACCTTATTTGTGGAGGCCTTGTGACATCTTGAAATGAACCACGGTGCCCTAAATCTTGGAAACCCATGACAMATTCTTTACACCGGAATAGAGAATAAAACAAGAATAAAGTTGAGGGATGCGATTRMCCATGGTTTGCRTGTGAGTGGCCGCAGAACCAATGTGGAACCATACTTTCAGTGCAGTATCTGTAAATAGAAAGGGTGCAGTAATTCAATGGCCAAARACTGTTAGAACTGAGGTTTACAMAAGTTCCATAGATTCAGAAGGAAGAATTTATTAGCTTCACTCATTTCTTGCATTTAATTGGGATCTTTATGTTCCGAATTTTCGGCACACCTTATTTTGGATTTTTTTTGCTGAACCTTGCTCAGGAAAAAGACTAAATTAAGGTCAATATAACACTCTTTTACCAGTTGAAACACACAACATCCATCAAACAGGAAATTCCAGAGGAAAAGAATGCATCTGCAGTTAACTCAAAACCCCGCAGAAAATGAAAGACTTGAAAACCTATCTCACAGCTCTTGATGAGAAGGGAAGGTAAATGTACAATGACCTGAATTCTACAAAACCTTAGAATACATAGTGTTGGACTGTTTCCAGACCTCGTCACATCGAACTAATTAGTCTCTGAATCTTGCCTCGTCGTTTGTCTCGCTCTTCTGCTCCCTCCATATCTCCTATGTTGTCGTGGTACTCCTGTATCATCCAAAGTTTATGATTTAGTAAGTCTTTAGACATTGAGGTACCAAACACGATAGATCGTGGATTACAAATTCACCATTATTCCTGCCACGCTTCCAAGCTCTTGCATTAAAGTCAAGCTACCAAATGCTTCAGGATATAAGGACATTGCTGTCAGCCTAACCTGTAAAACGGCTTTAATATCATCCCTTGAAAGTCGACGCTGTTTCAACAATAGTCCTAGTCGATCTCGCATGCCAGCATTTCTGAGTGACGAGGCAACGGTCAGACCATGCAAACGCTGAAATATGAAAGGAATATCCGATAACCGCAGGAATGACAGTAAAATGCAGATTACTTACTCTGACGCCCATATATGTGCCATTACAAGAGCAAGTAGCTGCATTACAACAATAAATGATTAGAATGAATGCAAGAGAATTGCAGATTGACAAGGAGAAAAACCGACGAACCAAACTTTGGCAGATACATGTAAGATTGCGAAAAGACAGCTGCAGGGACCTAGTTACGAAAGAAACAGATGAGTCGAGTATTCCACTACAAATGTAGTTTACCTGCAGAGTGTAAAGACCTGCCTCCAATTTCGCAAGATATTTCTCATCCTCATCCATCTGCACGATGGATTGACATGTGGTCAGTCAAATAGAAATGACAAGGAAAAGAAACATTAGACTTTGACAGTTCCCGAGAGGATCCACTGTACTCTCAGAAAATAAGGAAGGATGTTGGTACTGATCTTYACATACTCCAACAAAACATCAAGCAAACTARCCATGGAATACRTKAAGAATATAGCAATGACAAACCTCGGTGTCTTCATCAGCATTGAGCTCATCAAGCCTTTTTGACTCCGCTTTGACGCGATCAGCATATCTACTCCCCCATTGTTTACAGAACCAGCAACCAATAAGTCAGCAACTCCTAGGCATTAGGGTTTGGTGCATACTGCAGCGTCGAGGGACAACGAAAAAGCGAGGTCTCCCTTGCTCGAACTGAAAAAGTGAAAGCTTCAGACCTCAGCTTGAGCTTCTAACCTCTTTTCACACTCTCTCAAAGTGTTTTAACATAACGACGTGGCCCTAGATGAATTTCACACCCTCTCTAATTGCACATTTTTTTAATAATCTGTCAAAATTGTATACAGGACACCTTTGATTGGACAATTTTCATAATTTGAATTGTGAAGACATCTAATGAGAGCTCATTTTATCCCTCTCAATCAGAGCAATCAGAGAGAAGTCGTGAGTAGGTTGAAAGTAGTTTTATTAACCCCTAAAGGATGTTATTGTTTTCTATACATTCTTCCCTCTTGTATACACAAGGGAAAATTGAATAACACATGAATCCCATTCAAGCTATAAATTTCAGACCTAGTCAAAGTCATACTACGGGTCAACTGAGAATTTTTCGGGAATTTTTGAGTGTTTAGAGAGGATCAAATACATTCAATATACGGGCAACATACAACAACTTTTTTGGTGGGCAACATCCTTTAGGGGTTAATGCTAGATTTGAATGAGTTTTGTTTTGAAATAAATTGATTCAAAATAGTTATTAATGACCCTATACATGCTGGGCCCTATAACCTCATATATTTTGATTGACAACTTTTTAGATTCACCATGCTAAAAGTGGATTGAAATTTTTTTGTAGTTTTGACACCCTCTTGGTTAAACATTATAATCTTTCAACTCATAAGTGGTATTGTTGTGTTTTCTTTTCCAATGGAATCTCTAACATGTCTGCTTTGAATATGTATGGTTACAATTCAAAAAAATTGATACAATTTATTAAAATGTTGTGTTCTTGTTCAACTTGAAGCAAATTTCTAGAAGTTGAAAATAGGCCTTGGGCATTTAGGTAGTCTGTTTTTTTTTTTTTTTTTTTTGTTACGTTGGGATCTCCCCGCCCGTGCGTCCGTTGGTGGCGTACTTGGTACCGTCCAAGGCTCTCGGCGAGGAGGGGTGCACGGGCTTGGTTTTGTGGCACCCTAACATACGATGTGAAAGTTATTGATTTTTGAATTATTTTTGGTTTTAAAAATTAGAAAATTAATTTTATTTTTCAATTGACTATGGCAACGGCATAGGGCACAATAGTCTTCTTATACTTCAAATTAGGCTGTTTATTTATTTATTTTGTTTTGTTTTGTTTGTTACGTTGAGATCTCCTGGACTGTGCATCCCCGGTCGAGTTCTTGGTACCGGCGGAAAGCCCTCCCGGCGGAAAGCCCTCCCGGCGGAGAGGTGCACAAGTTTTGTTTTGTGACCTTTGGACCTTCGGGGTGAAAGTTATTGAATTTCATATTTTTTATGGATTAAAAAATTTGAAAACTTTTACTTTTGTTTTGGCTATGGCAACGGCATAGGGCATACTAGTCTCTCCTATCATTTAAATTATGTTGTTTGTTTGCTTTGTTTTGTTTGTTACGTTGAGATCTCATAGACCGTGCATCCTGTTGCGTGCTTGGTACCGTCGGAAAACCCTTGGTGAGGAGGGGTGCACGGGCTTGGTTTTGTGGTGTTCCGACCTACAAGTGAAAGTCATTAAATTTCAAAGTTTTTACAAATAAAAAAAATTGAAAATTACTTTTACTTTTGTTTTGATTGTGGCAAGGGCACAGGCATACTAGTTACTATTATGTTCCAAGGAGGGCTTTTAATTTTGGCTTTTTGGTGCCAGATTGCACTAGAAAAAATGATTTGGCCAAAAAACGCCATAAATAATGGCAAAAAACTTCGATGAAATCACCAAACAACTTTCGATTTTATAAAAATTGTAGATGAAATCGCCAGATTTTGGGTAAAAACCATACTATACATCCAATATGTGGATGAATGTTGTAATTTGGAGCACCACTGTAACATTTAATATCGCCACTGTGGCACTCTGTAAAAAATGAAAAAAAAAGCCCTGGTTCTAAGGGGTTGGTGCAGGGCCCATTAAGTTATTTTGGTACAAATTGACCACAAATCGCCAAAACAACAACAACACTGGAATGACCGAGAAACCTTCGAAAAAGTAAAAGCTTCCGATCCCAACTTCTGGGTCCTTTTTCACACCACAATTTGGCCTACTCCTTAAACATTCCTCGTCTTCGTCGTCACCAGTTGTTTCTTCTTCGGCATGGTTCAAGSTTTCGCAACTCCAACACGAGCATCGTCATGTACGTTTCTTTCGTTTCTGTTAATCATTTTTTTCATTCCATTCCTTCAATCAGCTCCAAATTACGGTGGTTTGAATGAATTTGAAAATTGCCCATGCGGATTGGTTCTTTGCGGATGGACCGCCGAGATTCATTGCGTTCCTGTTTGCTGTTGTAGCCTTCTTCTTGATGCCGGCATTTTGAAGATGAACAGCAGTGTATCGTTGAATCTTTTGAACAGTGACGAGAATGCACATGTGGGGAGAGTCTATGTTGGATCGTCCGAATACTTGGAGTCTACGTTCGGTAGTTAAATATAGGGTTCTGGTTCCGAATCCATCTCGTTACTCGTTTCAAACTTCGAAGATTTGTCTAAGTTAGTGTCTGTTAAAGCTGAGAACAATAAGTTCTCTTGGCGAGGGTTTAGGGTTTATGAATACTATGCTGCGAATAGTGCATCATTTTTTATGTGGAGAGGAGTGAACTTTGTCCTTACAAAATGCTATGCATGTTCACTATCGGTATTTACAAAATATTTATCTTTTGTGCAGGGCGGCCGACATCGACACTCTGCGCATTCTGGTCGCGACTGATTGTCATGTAGGCTATCTAGAAAGTGATGAGGTTCGCCGGTACGACTCGTTTAATGCTTTCGAAGAGATATGCTCCATCGCGTCACAGCGTCAGGTTTGGGGCTTCCATSCCTTGATTGGCATTCAGACCGTATCCGATGAAGTGAATATGAGGAYTTTTTTATATTTGTGTGAAACTATAATGTAGATGGTACAATTTGTTTCACTTCAAGCTTTTTAATCCAATATGGAGGATTGTGACTTTTCGGAGATCCGTACAGGGCTGCCGAGAGATCGCTTTGAGTACAAGAGCCAAATCTGATGAGCCAAATTTTATCACTTCGTTTGAATTCCTCTTGCAATTTTAAAGTAGGAGGTTGTAGTCTGCTATAAATGACTGCAGACAAGTTCATTTCTGTTCAAAGATTAGTGACCATAGACATTTAGCCAAGTTATATTACCTTGCTAAAAAGTCCAACTAAGTTCATGAATAGATGAGCTTCTGTTGGTAACAGAAGTCTTTAGGAGATGGGATCAGGTCCTATTAATGTTTTTGGCATCCTTTACTTGAATTTTGGAATTTGCAGTCGTTGGGAGAGTAAAAGGGTCTTCCCTGGAAAGTAATGACCGGTGATGTTTCAATGTCTAGGTGGATTTTCTACTTCTGGGAGGAGACTTGTTTCACGAAAACAAGCCGTCGCGCTCCACCCTCGTGCGCACTATAGAAATTCTTCGTAAATATTGCATGAATGACAAGCCAATTCAATTCCAAGTTGTCAGCGACCAGACCATCAACTTTGCCAATAAGTATCTTTCTCACTTGCAGTGCCACTTGCACGATTTTGTTTTGCAAATGTTCTTTGGAAATGTCTAACCTGCATCTCAAAAGATCCCCTGTTAGATTGACAATGTTATTACTGGTGCATTAATGTAAATCTAGAGGACATTAGATCAATATCATAATGATGTTAAAATTTCAAGTTTATGTTGACTTAATCTTAACTTACTACTTTCCAATGTAATGTCAAGTCGCTGTAAATGGTACTAGCATCACACTAACATTGTGTTGACAACATTTGTATTACACTAGCGTAAACTGAAGTCAACATGAGGGTTATATGAATCAAATAGCKCCTACTAAAGTAACATTAAGAACTTTTTCTATCTGGTGGAGGGACTCCTTCGTGATGCAACAGTCACTATTTCTTTGTTTCTTACCATCTCCTTTGTACTTGTGTGGTTTATAGTGGCATCTCAATCCTTGGGAAAGATGGAGCAATTAGTTTTGTTTTTTCTTGCAATTTACTTTTGTGGTATTGGTTATCATATCTACATATCATTGAACTGAGCTGACAAATGAAAGTTGATGAGATTATTGATCTACTATGCATAATTAAAGAAAGAAATGTAATGGATCCAATATGATCATCGTGTGCTGGTGATGTATCAGATTTGGACTTGTCAACTATGAAGATCCGAACTTTAACGTGGGTCTGCCGGTTTTCACTATTCATGGCAACCATGACGATCCAGCTGGTGTGGTAGGTTTGGTTTTCTATCCACAGAACTTGTTTACCTGTAAATTTTCTAGTTAGAATTTCTTCTCAMGGTCCTTGCTTCGACCTAATCCAGTAATGTTGATTGTACTCGACATGTCTACATTCTTTAGTATACCTATTCTCTTCTGATGCATTACTTGCCCTGTGGTTGCAGGATAATCTGTCTGCAATTGATATYCTGGCAGCCTGCAATCTTGTTAATTATTTTGGAAAAGTTGCGCTTGGTGGTAGTGGCGTTGGTAATATTACCTTGCATCCGATCTTATTGCGAAAGGTGAGCTGCAGACTTTTGCAGTCCTACTCCCGTGCTATGCATGCAATTGCCCCGGTTGATGTGTGATGTTTGATCAAAGTCTACATTACGATTTCCTTACAGTTACATTTTGTGTTCAGGGTTCCACAAGTGTTGCCCTCTATGGCCTTGGAAACATTCGAGATGAACGCCTCAATCGTATGTTTCAGGTGAGTAAAGTTCAATAGAGAGTTGCTATTTGAATTATATACTGATAAATCAGGATCATTCACCTATTTCGCTCATCTGCTTCTTGTTGCAAATTTAGAAAGTTGCATGTTCTCTGTCACAGTTGTCAATTTCTCTGTTGATCAATTTGAATTAGTTCTTGCACAAAAGTTGGTGTGTGTATTTTTAACAGCTGAGTGAATCAGCTAACTTCAACCGCCTTTGGTTCAGTGCAGACTCCACATGCTGTCCAATGGATTCGTCCTGAAGGCACTGAAGATTGTCCTACTTCGGATTGGTTCAACATTTTTGTTCTGCATCAAAATAGGTAAGAAAATTTACCTCTTCCTATTTGAGCATACATTTTATCCTCAATCCTGCATTCAGACCATTGTGTTAATCTGCTGTTGGGGGATGCTGTTTTCGTGCAGGGTAAAGGCCAATCCAAAGAATGCTATCAATGAGCATATGTTAGCCAAGTTTTTGGATTTTGTGATATGGGGCCATGAACACGAGTGCCTCGTGGATCCACAGGTACACTTATACTCTCATGTCGGACTATTGAGATCGTCGGTCCTATCATAAACATTTAGAAGATTGGATGTTTTTGGATGTTTATTTCTAATTGTACCGACGAGGTCAGGTGCTCCATTGTTGAGAAATGTCCAATCGCTCGCTTTTGAACAGGTCCAATTTACTATTCTAGCTGGTAATTAGCCAATTCCTTACTGTTTCAGCAGCAGCGGCCAGGGTGTCAGTTTTTGAATGTTGTGGTAGCGTGCAGGAAGTATTGGGAATGGATTTTCATATTACACAACCTGGGTCGTCTGTCGCTACCTCGCTTATTGATGGAGAGTCTAAAACCAAGCATGTTCTTCTCTTAGAAATCAAGGTACATGGTAGTGGTGGTTTATCATCATTTTCTAGGAGCTCATAAGCGTTCACTGAGTGTCTTCAAGAAAACTTGGACGATACGCAGGTGCATACTTGTTACAACTGCAAACATAGACGTTCAAGGGGGACAGCTCCATCACTTTTGGAACTGTTGSAKRTTCTACTTTTCGAGGCTGTTAGTCTGTGTGCTAGGTTTCGGCCGACAGCAGGACGTCCTGATCTGGCAAAGTAGTTGGAATATCTCGCTTTCAAGTCGATTGGCGAATTCCTGAGTATTGATATTTTAGCGAGATTTTTGAGTTGAATTTAGRAGGTAATGACTTGAGTAGCAGATCTTTTAATCCAGTTAAGAAATCCAGTTTGAACTTTATAGTGCTGATTTATAACGGTGTTGGTGCAGACTAAGCTTGTGGAGGAAGCCCTTTCCGAYAAACTGCAAGAGGACGATGTGGTTGTGAAAGTGACCGAGCATATGCAGGTAGACTCAAATTGCAATTTCATGCGCCGTTAATTGTGAATTTGTCGGTCCATTTCGCTTTTGATCTTCCAGTGACTTCATTGACTTTATGCATTCAGCAATTGTATTCGTTCTTGCTAGATTTCATTGTTCTGTTGAATCCACAGCAACGTGAGAAAGCATCAATACCTAAATTTAAAGAGGCGTCATCTTCCACACCTTCCAATGAKAATCTTTCAGGGCTAGASCAACGCACATCTCAGGTACAGGTTTGCCAATAGCTCTTTTAATGTTGATTTTCTTCTAGTAGTGACAATTTGTACCGTGCAGCATCACTAATGTTCAATCTTGCGTTTCTGCGGAGTGATGTTGGGATTTTTCAACTTGTGCTACAACGTGTTCAACGTGTTCAACTATCTTCATCCTGGCTTTTTATATGTGAACCCTCTRCTAGGCGGGTTTAAGCAATTATGGTGACGACGACGACAAACCTTTCAGCGATGACGATGTTCAGGGGACAACGACAGCAACAGGAAAAAGAAAAGCACCTGCCAAAAGAGCTCCATTGCAGAAAGATAGCCCCCGTGGCCGRGGTCGAGGAAGAGGTCGAGGTCGAGGCTCCCAAGCAGGTCTTACGCAGACAACTTTGAATGTAGTTGCAGCCCCTCGGCCTCCTAGAAGGTGAGCCTGAAATATGCTCTTCCTGTTCATCAATTTCATTGTACAATTGTCCATGAATGCGGATTCAACTGTGGGTCGATTCATTACGATATTTTCCCCGAAGTGTCCAATGGTCAAAAATGGCCGCTTCCATAYGAGTTGAGAAATATCATTTAGGGATCTTCAAGAAAGGTAACAGAATAAACCTATATTATGCCTTCACAATTTCTTAGCAATCGAAGTATCTTTTGAAGGTTTACTAWAATCTACCATTGGCTTCCAATTCGGACTTTCTATTTTTAGATTGGGCACTTGATGGTAAGGGCTGGTGTGGTTGATGCGGGTTTGGGTAATATTCTGAAACAATCTAATCTTCTAGTCTTGAAACTATTTTGTGTTACATGTCCTCAATYAGCTGGTCAATAACAAACTATGATAAGATAGATATAACCGGATCATCATATGATTAGTCTGTTAAGTCGAAAATGATTGAGGTATTTTCAGAGTACTATACCTCAGTAAGAATGCTCTGCTGCTAAAGCTTTTTTTCGGCACCTGATGTAATGAAAGTCTATTTATCGTGGTTGCATTTGAAAACAAGCATRCCTGACGGTAGTGGCTTGGAGAATTGTGGATATTTTTATCTAGGTTCAGASTTTTACTGTCGAAATGGCCTCGTAACGTAATTTCTGTTATTTAAATTCTCTTGAAAATACTCTCGTTTTTGCGCAGACCTGCTGCTTCAAGGATGAAAATTGTCAGCGATGATGAGGGTTCTGAATCAGACGAGGACAGTGACGAGGAGGTCGAGGAACCAGCACATAAAATTGTAAGTAGAGAATTGCTGCAGCACAGACCGTCGCTTACTACTTAACAGAATGYTGATTGTAAATTGTTGTTTGTAAATTGAATCAGAGTTTTGTGGTTCAATTTGCAGAAGAAAACATCCGCAAAAGCATCCCCGAGGGGAAGGAAAAGTGCTGCTCCTGCTTCTAAACGAGGAGCAGGATCCAGCGCCAGGGGTGCACGTAGTACTTATATTGATGACGATGTGGAGGATGAGGACGATGATGATGATGCTGGCCCAAAGAAAGTAACACCGACACCATCATCTCAAGTAAGTCTCCTTGCTCTCTATCGTAATGTAAATAATTTGGTTCAGTAAAATTAGATCGTTTCAAGGATTTTTAGACAACACCATACAGGAATGGTATGTATGATACATTTGGAATGGGAGACATCGCCATGATTCTTAGGGAGGCCTCCCTAAGATCACCTGTTTGTACCTAATTGCAAGGTTCCTCCTATCTATAAGTTGTAGTTGACAACCTTCCAACAATRAAATGAAATGAAATGAATGGGGAGGTTTGCCTATGATTGACTAACCTAGTAAGTTGCCATCTCCCTGTTGTGCATCTCCATACGATTGATGTCCAAAAATCACTGAAAGTTCTAATTTTACCCAAAGCCAATTAAAYGGTCTTGATAAGACTTAAATTGGWAGCACCCAAATGGCCAATACTGACCGATTTCCATATCTATAGGAATTGAAAGATATCATCAGAGAGCTTAAAAGGAAGGCATCAAAATGCACCAATAGGAAGAGAAAACCATATATTTCTTTTTGGGGCAAATGAAGTTTTTTTGAACGTCACCAGAAGTGACTAAAAGCATCCCAAAGTGGGGATTTGATTCATAGATTGGACAATTAAGGGTTGATATCACGGAAATGAGTCTGCACTTTTGATCAGTATTCCTACTTATCGGAAATAGTTGTTGCATTCAGAAGCTAATTCTTAGACAGTAGGGTATTTCTAGTTGTGGATTAAGTTTTAGCCTCTCATTATTCGTTCTGCTTGGTCTTTCAGAAACGGTCCAGCTGGGGTTCCTTACGAGGGTGAGAGCTCAAGTACGCGAAATATAATGCCTAAGCTTCAGGATTTTTCGCCACAATTTTGGTCTTTGAGCATGATCTKGTGATAATCAAGTCCATGGATACCTACAATGAACTGAACTGCCACTACTGGATGTTGGAAATTGAGGATGCTGTGCTTCAGGATGACGAGGAGAATCCACTTCCACAGCAGAAATTTTCAAGAGCATGGAATTGTTGTAACATTGACTCAGATGAGCATTTGAGCCCTCAACCATTTTTTTCATCAACCAGATTGTGGATTTTCAATGGTTTTCACTTTGCCTGATGTGCAGAGTTAGTTTCATCTGATAATTGCAGCGGTTGCTTGGAGTTGCTCAGCGTGTTGGTCAGTTACTAGCCGAGATGGCCACTATGTCTAGCAGGTCCAAAGAGGAAGCCAGTTCTACAGATGCATTTCAAACTGCTTCGCAGTATGAGCCATTAGCAGGAATTTGAAATTGTGGTGGATGTGGGATTGTATACGTAATCATTTTGGTTAGGTATGTTAATACTATTCTATTCACAAATTCAGAAATCTTTATTCCTTCTAGATTCAACTGTTTGTTCAAGATTTGGATTGAAAAAGACTCAACACTGAATATCTTTTACCACAATCTCACTACCTCCAACAACTCGTCTTTCATTTAGTTCTGAGGATGGGAACTCTATCAGTAACAAGCTATTATCATGGGCTTGCAGTTTCTGTGCTTTGTTAAATATATCAATTATATGTTTGGGAACAGTTACTTTCAGTTAACTAATTCTGAAAGATTCCTGTTGTCTCTTTCATAARCCGTTTTCCAAAACTTGTAGATGGAGTTAATTTTGAAGTCATGCACAAAAACCCATTTATGTGGGGCTTCTTTTAATACTTATTCTAGAATGCATTTGAATTCTTACACTACTTGAATGTTTTTTGGAATGACAAGGCATGGCTTAGATGTGGTTGCCATCACTTGATCAGACCTTACAGGTGATGGGACGTCCTGCTAATTGGTCTACACTCTACATTTCTTAGGGACAAGGAATCTTCTTTCTGACACTACAGTCAAGTTTCAAAATGCACTTTTGAGCTGAATTCAGCTCGTCCTGGACACTCCACCCCGCCTTTCTCATTGCCCACTCTGTGATCGCATTCTCTGAATATCTCAAGAATCTCTCATGTTGCATACGACGACTGAGTAGACGACTCCTCCATGTCACGTCACGCGTTGTTTGCCCCAAGGTTTCGAGACTGACCATACTGGCAATTCCTACTCTCATATTTGTGTACATGTACACCGACCATGACGACAATTGCGCTCAAATTTGCTCGAACCTTCCCAGGAGAATCAGATCTTAATTACAGTTCATAGCTCAGACGCATAGGAATTATACTGCGAACTTAACAGTAAAGACGCTTCAGGAAGTTCATTCAGTTCACGAGGTTTCATGACACTGTAAACAGCATGAAACATCGAAGATTTCTTGGGTACCCACCCGATGGTTAAGATCTTACTACAACCGCAGCTTGCGAAAGAAGGATAGCTCAGAAGAACAGTCCATACCGTTTGGGTCATTACAGACTTGTACGAATACAGACGGTGAAGAAAACTCGTTCTAGTCAAAGCTGCAGAACGATCTGTCTTTTCTAATCTTGTCAGAGGATTTCTCCACAAAACATGCAATTCGTCTACTACAAATGACGCACGCAACAGCCAGCAAAATGCACATGTTCCATGCTGTGAGTGACATCAGCCATACACAGCTGATAAACAGTGTCACTTGCACTAGCAGCGTGACTGATTATAAAAATAACCGGAAGGCATGATACCACTCGTGCGAAACGTTATGCAGCCTCCTCAGATCGTCAGATCAAAACCGTAAAACATGGTAGTGTGTCCAAATCTCAGAATAATTAACAAAACCGTGACACAAGATGCCTTTTCAGTTTCACTGAGAATCTGACAAATCCAGAAACTGGTCCAATGCTTTATCTTCTCGGGGCTTAAGAAGAAGCAGGAATTACAAAAGTGCAACAGCCTACTCTGCAAGGGCACCTGGGGCACTGCCTGAAAAGCCTCCACCTCCACGACCAAATCCACCTCGCCCACCTCGAAACTCAGGTCTGTACTCGCCAGGTGCTCCACCTTTGTCTCCACCAAAGCCACCGTCTCCTCCACGGCCACTGCTGCTCCTGTAACCTTCCCGGTCACCATATCGGGGCCTGTCGCCGTCCCTAGGGGGACCACGAGGTGGTCTGTCTCCACCGGGACCTCCCATCGGCCTGCTTGGGGGACGAGCAGACTTCTTCAAAGTCGCAGGCACAATCTCAGAAGGCAGGTTGAGGTATGTCCTCAAGTGCTCGATGCCATCATTGGTCAAGTACCTGTAATAATATTTGACAAAATACTATGTGAAGGAAGTTCAGCATTTCAATGCAAATTCTGCACTATAACTACTGAAGCGAAACCAAAGAGGATTGATCGATCAAGTATATTAGGTCAACCCTAAAAAACCTTAGGAACGCAATTTACAGCTGATTTACGACAAGTTRCAGCTTCTTGATCAACACTGCGCCACCGAAAAATTGTAGATAATTGGAATATATTAAAAAACGTTTGTATACCACCACAATATCTGATCAAGTAGCGTTTTGATATCGTCTACCAAGAAAATTCACCTCCTTACAACATTCGATGAAGAATTCCTTCGGAGTCCTCATTCATTCGCCTAAAAGAGCATATAAAAATTCAACCAGTCTAATACTATGAACTCAGCCAATAGCCATTTTGAGAGTCCCCAACTTAATAAAAGAATAGATGCTGGCTATCTTGCACCACTGTACAAAATCATAACCCCCATATCAAACTGATATTGAAACAACAGCTCCAAAGCTTCTCATAGAGAAGAAACGAATAAGAATGATGATAGATTTCAAMAAGTTAAAAACCCAAGAAAGATGAAGAGAATGCATCGAAATTGAACCACGAGACAAATCACTGAAAATAGAGAATTAAAGAAAACCACAACTTTTCCCACGATCAAGTCTGTTTACGATATAAAACTGTAAAGGAAAAAACAAAAGTTCGTAGGCACCGAACATCATATCCAATATGGCGCGCGCCAGGACAATAGTTGCAAGAAAATTAAGGGCTTAAAGTGAAGGGGCTCGCAAATTCCACTCAAATACCCTAAACCCTAACCCATGCTCCGAGAGTCATTTTCTGGTACAGACCGAAGCTCAAATCCAGAGAGCTCTACTACTCACAGCAATACGAAAGGGACCAAGTATGTTAACGATATGACATTTTGAAAGGAAAAATTAAAAGTTCTTACGCACCAAAGACCACATCCAGTATGGCGCTCAAAATGACAATAATGCCAGGAAAKTTAGGGTTCAGAGGGAAGAAGCTTACAAATTCCGCACAAGCACCCAAACCCTAATCCACAATCGAGCGCCATTTYCTAAGCCTTGCCGAAGCGCGAAGTCAGAAAGCTTCAGCAATCGAAGCATATCGAGAAGTGGACTCACCAGTAGAAGTGTCGCCAGGCGAAACTCTCCTTGACGTACTCCTTGGACTTGAAGCTCTGCATAAGCTTGATGACCTGGAGGTTGGGCACRTCGATCTCCGGGTGCTTGGGGGCATTGAAATCCTTCTTGGCGTACAGCACACCTTCCTTGAAGAGATACTTGTAAACCTCCACGCGGTTCTTCTTCGGAATCAACATGGTTGCGGCCTGCTGCTGGCGATGGCGATGGCGGTTCCGGCGACGCGAAGAGGAGCAGAGAACCAGAAACAAAGAGAGAAACCCTAAGTTGCTACTCTTGGCTATTAAAGGGGCCCGCTTAGGGCTTCKCTGGTGGCAAAACATGGATGAAAGTAGGCACACTAATAATGATATTTTGTGTTACCTACACTAATGGGTTTAAGGATGCTAGAAATTTATATTCTTCATGAATATTTCGACTAAATATTTTTGTAAAGATCCTCCCCTTYTGTAGAGATTGGTATTCATGCTCTTGATAAAAATACCTATTGAGAATAAAAATTTATAGAATTTCTTAAATCAATAAGTGTGAATGACACTAAATATTATTATTGGTGTAGTGATATTAGAAAGTATGGGTTTAAGTATTTTCATCCAAATTTGATTTTTGGACAAGTACCTAGTTTACAAGCATGTCTATTACTCAATTTGATTCAATTAAATGCAAGAGTTTAGGTGTTGCAATCTATCATTTTGCACTAAATTGATGAAATCAATATGGATAAAATTGATTAGAACCAAAACTTCAATTTGTATAGATGGTGATTGAATGTAATTACAACACACGCAATCACACCTTACATTTGGAAAAAATAACAAGTTAATCAAAATTCAAATGTGAATTACATTAAGAATGAAAAAAATATTAAAAAATTGAGTCAAAATTCATATGCAAACAAGGATAAGAATTGAAAGAAAGACCAAATAAAAAGAGACATGCCATGACTTATAAGACAATGATTTTTGTGTGAGGATATATTCAAACTTACAAAAATTGTAGCAATAAAATCTAACAAAATAATGTCATCTTTTATGAAGTATACCCCCTAGGCTAGATCAAAGAACTAATGAAATTTGTTGATTTTTAGTTCAACCAAGCTAGAGAAGTTGGTCGTGAGACATGAGTAGAGAACAAAGTCTTTCAACTCACTTAGGCGTATTAACAACATTGTTTTTTCTAGATTTGACCTTGGCATGGCCCAATTTACCAAATTGCACAGGCAAAATGCATCACTTTGTAAGCAAAAGCTTCTGATGATCTCCCCACATTCACCATGTACAAAACTCATTGCTACCATACGCATAGGTCAATTTTGGCAGGTAAATGCCGAAATATTTGATCCTCCACAATTCGACAATTTGACATGTGGATAGGAATTTTTTGCTTTTTGGCACTTTCTCCTAATTTTGGATTGATTCTTTTTATTCATGTGTAAGTGTGTTCTTTTTTCTAATGTTTCTCAAGAAAGGCCATATTTGTTATATTGAGACTTTTTGCACATTTTGAGGCGGAATGCTTGTTATCAAAAATTTCCTTTAAGTATATACATTAAGCATATTTTTCATATTTTTTTAAAATTGTTTTTCTATTTTTAAATTACTCTCGAAAAATCATGAGTACTGTATCAAAGTGTCCACAAAACGGTAGGCCTTTCTTGCAATGACCCCTAGCCAGCATTGGAGCATGAAGATCTTACTCATTAGAAAAGTTAGCATTCGTAAGAGTTGCTAAATCATCAAGGTCCATATTAGGAACAATTGACAATACCTCTGGAATTGAGGCAAGAATGGCATCATCATCAATAGTGTATGCACTTGTGTAATCATGACTACTTGGCTGCACATTGTTGTCGAGCTGCATACTAGTACTGTCAATAGCAGCTCTAGGTTGAGATTCCACATTGACAGAGAGCATAAGTTCGTGTGCCACAGTATATGCATTCAAATATTGGGGGCTCAATGGCTTCATAGAAGCCTTGTGACACACTTCATCATTGAAGGTGTTCTAATCGGGCTCAACTACCTTCTCAACAAGTATCTTAGAYTAGCATTGGCAATTGACCAATTTGTCATGGACAAGAATAGACTCTGTCTCAAATCTATTAGGAAGATTGAGAGTCTTATTAGTAGGAGACACACTAGCACTAAGAACCTCAACATTAGGCATAGACTCTGAAACAAAATTGGGAGAAGTATCAAAGATAGGATCAACACACAAATCTTGATCAATCCTGTCACTTGCACATTGCATGCTGGTAGATGAAATTAGATCAAACTTTTGCTCAATGTTCTCTGATTTACAATCGATAACACTTGATGGTGCATTTACACAAAGAAATGACTCAAATCGAACAAGTTAGGGGGAAGTTGAGGATCTACAACAACTTCCACATTTAGACTGGAACTCCGTAACCTCTTACACGAGCTCTCAATGTCTATAACAAGCAGGAGTTAAGGTTAAAAASCTACTATGTAAAGAGATCCACCAAGCGACGTGGTCCTCGAAGCTAGCAATCCCACAAATTTTTCTGTGCATAGGAGGCGCAAGAAATTAGATAGAGTCTTCCAAAAACCTAATTCTGAATGAGGCCAAAAAATAAAAAGAAGAACAATAATCAAAACACTTACCAAAAATAACTTCTTAGTTGAAGTTGTGCCGAGAGAAGATAACGCCACCGCCATTAGTATATGTTGCTAATCAATATGAGCAACAAACAGACAAAAGCAAATGCAGAAGCAAGATGAAACTACCTAATTGCTAGATAGTGTAGGGCTAGAAATATCGAAACTACAAACAACAACTAAAGATGAGAAACCAAACCTAAAAGACTAAGGAAGAAGAGTCACACTATGCGACTTTTATAACCCTTGAAATGCTTTTCAAAACCAAAAATCGGTGGCTCTAAAGAGATTTTGGTGGGCGYGCTCAAGAGAGGAGTTGTTGAATTCACAAGAAGTTTGTGTRGGCGCTGAAGAGAAAGAACGCRRGGRCTCAAAAGAAACTCCTGACAATGCTCAAAAGAAACTACAATGGCACTCAATGCAATAATAGACTAATTATCACAATATATTGTACTTGGATTTKGAGTGAATAACCTAATTYTTGAACGAGTRTTTGAATCCATAGCATCTCCTTAGTTGCAGTAGCAACTATTATGTATTCAACCTTTGTTGAGGATAAAGCTACAAAAGATTGTTTTTGACTTTGCCAAAAACAAGGCACAAGTTGTAAAGTTGAAAAAGATATCCAAATGTTGAACGAGTGTCRATTTCGGAAGCTTAATCARCAATGTTCTAYCCATRGAGAATATGATAATCAGATCGAGTTATGGAATTTGCACAATAGATAAGGCCTTAAGTCATTGTTCCACGCAAATAACATAATRTAAATTTGATGCCAATCCAATGGATGGAAGATGGTGAAGCCATAAACTGTACTAGATGATTTACCAAGTAAGCTAAGTTCCATTGTGTACAAGTTATCAAATATTGCACTCCCAATGGCTTGCTTGTAAAGAACAATATTCATAAAATGGAATTTATTAGGAGTCAAATAATCATTTTGAGTTCAGAAATACTTGATATTAGGTTCAAAAGGAGTGCTTATAGAATTGCAGATAAACATATTAAATTTCGTTAAGATATTAGAAGTATACTTATCTTAAGAGGGTGTAAAAGTCTTAGTTTCATGATTACGGCATATTTGAACATCAAAATACAGGCAATTTCTTGATTATCAATCATGAAGATGCATTGGAAAAATAGGATTTTATGTGGACCTAAATATTAGAGGTCATTTGAATTCTGATAAGAGCATCAATGTAATTCCTATAATAATAATAAATAATAAATCCAAACGCTTAACATGAACATTATTATAAGATTTGCATTTGATGAAGCCATTGCTAGASACAAAAGAGTTTGRTATTTCATACCATTCCYGGGCAGATTTTTTAAGGCCATATAATGATTTTAGTAAGCGGCAAACTTTAGATTCATGGCTACATTTGACATATCTTAGTTTCTAGTTGGTTGATATAAATGACTTCTTTGAGTAAGCCATATAGGAATGTTGTGGTAAAGTCCATTTGATGGACGTGATTATTTAGACATTAGATGTTTTTTCAACCCCTTAGGAGACTGTTTCGAGGCTATTCTCCAAAAYTGTTCCCTGCGTAGGGATCCAGCAAYTGTTGGTCTGTAATTTTGAATTTTAAAAGAATTAAAAAATTAAAAATTAAATTCAAGAATCTCAGAACATGTTGAAAAAAAGAACTTCAAAAACAAGTTAATCCCTAACAACAGCAAGACCTGAGAAATTGGAGCGTTAGATTGTGAGGAAGACGTAGCCATGATGTCACCCAAAGCTTTAACCCACAAATCCAGTCGCTAAGCACTCGCACTTAGCTCCCAGTAAAAACAACCCGAAGCTACAGCAAAGATTGAGTAGGAGCACTGCAAAAGGGAAGGAGACGACAAAAAGTTTGGTATAAATCACAAACGGTTTGTTTGTGTCCTCTCAACCCAATATTAACTCCGAGGTACCGTCAAGAATATAGAGGCGGTTGCCCATTCTGCCAAGGTCTAGCCGTCCATGACAGGGAATTGGCCGCCATAAAGCTTCCAAAATAAATTATCCCTTTACTGAAGTACTTAATTTGTTTAATAGCAGCCAGATTTAGTACATCAACAGTCATATTTAGCTTGCTGCTCAGTAACTCATGAAGAGTAATATGTATTGGACACTGGGTTTATCATAAAAGCGACCTCAACTTAACCACTTGATTCAATTAGTGTTGTTTTAAGCAGCTAGCTGTGTGATTCACTCTGGTCTTGGATTACAACCATCGCCATTAAGGACTGATTGTTTTTTATTAAAAAACATCAGAGTTCCCAATGCATTCCCACGTCCCGGGAACCCACAGTCTTCTAAATGCCCCTCAAAACATCTTATGTTAGCATGTGTTTTCAAAAACATTTTTTTGCCAATCTTGACCACCGGGTACAATACTCATACTAATTGTTTGCATTGTGGCCCTTGAGGGTTGCCTACCTTGACCACCGAGTACAATACTGGGTTTGTTTTGGCTGAGCGGAGTTTTGTATGTGGAGTTTTGAATGCGTTTCAAGCACTGCGTTCTAATGAATTGCTGCTGAGGTTGCATGTTACAAGAGGTGGTCAAGTAGGCAGCATAGGCTCCGATGGTTTGGGAATTGCACTTTTCTTGTGCATTGTGCGCAAGATCTGTATCATCTGTTGCCCCATCTTTCCTCGTTTCTCTGCTTTGATCCCTCTTCTTCTCCTGTCCCCGTCCCTCCTTCATGTAGCTCTCCTCTCTGTCTCTCTTTTGCRTCCTTCTCTTCTCTTGCTCTTCCCCATCCCCCTTATCAATCATTCTTAAGTAGCAACTAATGTGGCCTTATACTGTTGTATCCAAGAAAGGTTGTTAATTTTTCATAARGGAGTGTATCAATATGTATTATAATCAAAGAGATTATAACCCCTATAATCAGTTGATTTTGTTGCGTTTACATCATTTTGTGGGGAGTACTTCAAAATTAAAAAAATAATTTTTAAAAAACTTAAAAAATATGTTTGATGTATACACCTTTAAAATTAAGGTAACCACTCAGAAAACAAAAACGCATAAGAAAATTCTTTAAATAGGAAAACTAGAAAAGTACCAAATCTCATGAAAATAGGTACTTTGATGTTAAAAAATYTTAGAAATAGTAAAAACAAGTAAATGCACAAAACAAAAATTGGACATTTGTAACAACTCTATGGAGATGGTCATTCACCAAAAGAACCACCAAAATAATATTTTATATGTTTCAAAATGCAAGCAAAAAGAAGCTCACTTTGTAGACTTTCACAGCACATAAATATAATTATTTTTGAAATTCCTTAGGCTATTAGGTACAAGTCTATTAGATGACCGTCTCCTCAAAATTTCAACTCAAAATTTGTTCTTTTGGGTGTTAAATAGTACTAAAATCCTCCAACCTCGCTAAGTGTATAATACAGAAAATTAGTCAAGGTGTATAATAGTCATGAATACCTTCCGTATAAGTCTAAAGTCATTTGGAGCCAAAACACAAAAGTTATGGCCAAAATACAGATCATCACACATTATATGACGCAAAATAGTACCGGTATTTTGTTGCAATCACCCTGGCATACATTTCATATTCTTACAAAAGAAGAATTTGACTTTTAAGAATGCAATTCTGAATAGTTCAAAGCATGAATGCAAATTGTCACGAAATTAGAGCAATAGAATAAAGCCTTGCAATCAAGTGAGATGCATTGGGGAACAAAATTCACGTGATCATGCCTATTCAATACATACTCCAATCAATCAATTCCTTGTCCATGTGTACACCAATGGAATTTTTGTTTGGAATGACCCTTGTTGGCTAGGTTCTCTTCCAAAATAACAATTTGTTATGAACATTTTTTGAAGTGTTTGACTTTGAAAATCACCCAAAGTGGAGTTTTTGTCCCTTCAAAAAAATATTTTGCCATGAAAAAATAATTGGAGGAATTACACATACAAAAAGATATTCAATTTCAAAACAAATAYTTTTCTCAAATCTAGTTAGTCTTTGAAGTTGGTGAGCAACTRCAAAACTACATTTGATTAGGCATTTAGAGAACCTTAAGAACCGCACTAAACAATTTCACCCAAAAATATGATAATTATACTTTGGAAYGTGTACAAACAAATAACATGAGATTTGAGGGTATTAGAAGACCACGAGTTATCTTGAGTTCCCAAGTTGTGGGAACTTGCCACATTAGCAATCTAACGTAGCTTAGAGACTACCACGTTAGATAATATTAATTAATTATTAAAATTAAAATTAAAATATTTTAAAAATATTTAAAATTTTTTGAAGTTTTAAAATATTTTTTGTAAAATTTGAATTTTTTCTTAAATTAAAAAATTCTGACAGTAGTGACTACTCTACAGTTTCTAAATAGTAAGGAGAATAACCAAGGGAACAACCCTAAAAYGGACCACCTTTTGCCTAAAAATCTCATGCAATGGTAATGGCACTAATGTATTATATGAGATTTGAGGGCTTTAGAAGACCACAACTTATCTTGAGTTCTTGGTCTATAGGAACTCGCCACATCAACAATCTAATATGCAAGGAAGACTGCCAAGTCAAAGAATATTAATTAAATTTTAAATATTTTTTTGATAATAGATGATCTAATGATAGATTGGTATTGTCTATTCAGTAATAGGAAGAACTAAATGTATAGATATGTTGAGAGTAGATGGGATGAAGTGGTCCTCTTCATAATTCATTGTTCTTCATCAATACTCAAAGGTCACAAAATATTGAAAGCAAGGCATGAGTTGAAAAAACCCGAAGTAATTGTGATTGTATAGTGTAACTTTAGACCTCATTTAAGGATTGTAAATCGATTTTTTTTCAAAATTTGGTGCCTCAGAAAATGTATAAAATCAATTCATGTTTAACGTTCAAGGGTGATTGCTTGCTTCTCGGAGAATGAAGCTATAAGACAGTAGTTTCTTTCGTCGTCCTCGTTAACTTAAGCTAAGTTAAGCTTTCTCTCGCTTGCTTCTCGCCCCCACTCAACGTCTTTATTAAGAAACAGTCTCTCCCACACACCTAGTTCCGTGAAAAAAGAGCTCAAAAGAGCCGGCAAAGTTTCCTGTGCGAGTTGCTCCAGTAGTGAGGTCTGGTACCCACGCGGTCACACATGCCCCAGAGCTACTCTTCCGGCGCCGGTGATGAACAACATCCACTGGAGCCGCATCCGCTACTGTAGTACCCACACGAGAATCCCGGAAATTCTTTTGCCCGGTTTTCTTCTTCAGGAGTTTCCGCTCTTGTCGTCGTGTCCTTTAATTTCTGTGTCGCGGCTGCAGCTATTTCTGAAATTGGAGCTCCCCGCCAGACATGGACAACTCTCAGCCAGTGACGTACGAAGAAGAAAAAGAAGGATTGCATGTCAACAACCTACCAGTACAATACCGAAAGTAGTGAGGGTCTAGGAACTGTCGAAAACTGAATTTCCACGTCCAATTTTGAAAGGTCCACGTCACTTTAATCCAATCACAAGATACCATGTGCCACTTTACCGAATCTAATCCTCACGTAGGGAGATTCTCTTCACTGATGAGTTCCTTTCTTTGCTTTCCTTTCCTTTCCGAATTCCGGATGGTCCTTTCTTTGCCTCCCGGCCGGCCTCATCAGAGTAGCAGACGTGCTTGCATGATAACTTGCACTGAGTACTACTTGCATCTTTTCTACCGTTTTGTATGGGCGAGTCTACCCAGCAGCAACGGCAATGACGTCGAAAGCGACGCCTGAATGAGACAGGGGCGCCCACCCTCGCAGTGGGCCATGATCCGTGTTGTGCGAATCGCGCGGGGGCGGGGAACGAGAACGGCGACGCGTTGGCGGCAACAAGCAGACCGGCGGTGACAAAAGCCCGGTGCTGGAGTGACGGGTACGGCGACGGCTGCGACTCTGCGAGGGCCGGGCGGGCTGCCCGGGCAGAGACGATGAACCTGCCCGTATATAACAGGTACAGTCTACCCTTCCCTCCGTGGAACGAATTCCCCTTCTTCTTGCTTTCGGGCTCCGTCCTGCCGTCGTCGTCCTTGGGAAGAACAGGAATCTGCCTTCGCTTCCCGGCTTTCCCATTCTCGCTTTGGCCTCGGCCTCTCACTGCTTTCGTCCTTCTCTGACATGCGACCCGCTGATGAGTGCTGTTCGTTATCTTCCTGGTAGTGGTGGTGGTACTGCTGGTTGGTACTGTCCCTGCGTCGGTACGTTCTTGAACGGAGACGGAGATTTTTGAGATTTTGAGCTGATTTCCAGCATGCGGTGATGATGACCATGGTCAATGTGCATGCTGAGGGTTCAAGATGCTCTTGCGACGCGCGCGTCAGGCTAATGCTTGCACGGCAGGCTGGTCGTGGGCCGTTTTGGATTCTTTCGAACTGTGGTGTCAAGATAAAAGGTAATGTGGAGGTCGAGGAAGAAGAGCGGCCTTGCCTTCATCTCCCTCGCTTGCCTCTGCCTTCACTTTCTATGAACTTACTATTTTCGGTTTATTTTTCGTTTAACGTTATGGTGGTTTGTGCGCCTGGTGCTGGGAATTGAAAGGCTGGGAGCCAAGGGATCTTTCTTCTGAACGTGATGATGTTTTACTCTTGCATGTGCTGTAAGTTGCACTGAGGTTGCGCTGAACTGCATTTTGAAGTTTCATGATTCCTTTCTTTTTGGACAAGCAAACTTGAGCGCTAATTTTGGCTTTTGACACATACATGTGACCTGCCGAATATTTCATATTTTGTCTTATAGTGTTGCATGCGCTGTCAGTGATCACCTCACGTTTCCATCTCTTGACGTACTTTGAATCCAAGAAGGATTTGAAGTACGAATTGGACAAAATATCACGATGACGTGGTTATTCAGACCCGACAGCCGTTTAAGTAAGTCTTGTACTTAAAGATCGACTTCCTTGATGAAATMCGCCTTGGATTCTGAGCAATTACCGGTAGAAGCCTGCTTTCTACTTCACACAATCTTCGAGATATATTTTGAAGCTGGATGGAGTGGATGGTGTTTTCGTGTCCGGGTAGGCGATTAGTTCTTAGCTTCCTCACCGTCATACACAATTTCCGGAGCACTATGAATTCATTTTAAAATCCCTACAAGTGTTGTTTCACGTTCTTGTGTACTTCGTGCAGGTTTGAAGATGCAGCATCATCGAGAGAGGAGTTGAAGTCTCTTTGAGCAATCTTTCTTGGTTCGTTGCATTTTCTCACTCAAGATGGGATCAGAAGAGAGAGAGTACAGCCCGAGAACCGATTTTTAGTTGGAACGGGCTGTACTATCTCTCTTCTTGTGCCAGTCTGGGTGTTTCGCTCTCCAAAGTGCGACCTACTCGATGGAATTCAAGCATCGACGGTAGAACGAAGAATTTTATTGCTTGTCCAGCACTGCATCCTCTGGTGAATTGAAGGACATCTTCAACACAGTTTTATTTCATCCAAGCCGGGACTCGAAGAGAGAGAGCACAGCCCAAGCTTCCTTCTCACAACTACTGTTCAGTGGTTCATGGTGGACTGGGCTGTGCTCTCTCTCTTCTAGTCCCTACTCGGATGTGCCCTCTTTGTGGTCTACGACCTTCGACAATCGTTTCTTTCAACTTTCCAGAACTGTTCGTTTACTGTTTTTCTTGGCAGTTTGGCCACATGTAATTTCTGAAAATGAGGGGGCTAGCTCACCGATGCAGTACCGCGCATTCTTTCACTGCAGCTGTGACATGTGTCGCCAATTGAACATATCCGCTGCTGTAACTTAACGGACGAATAATTTTTTGTTTCTGCTGCTCAGTCTCAGGAGTTACTGCTCAATTTTAGAAGGAGGGGTGGGGAGGAGGTTAGAGGACTCCGCAAGATTGACATAAAAGGACCTACAAGAACGGCACATCATAAGTAAGTGTCATATGAAGTTTTCGGGGCATGCTTGGGTTGTTTTACTCTTTTCTAGTGAGCCAGTACATGTTGAACATTCAGCTCATACTTGGAGCTTCGAACAACTGGTTTGTTCATGAGTCGTACCACTTTGTTTTGTTTGTTTCTTTTCAGTTATATCTTTTGGTTCATTGGTTGCCTTCAAAATAGGTTTCTGATGTGCTCAAATATTTCACCTACCTGCCTCAGAGCCTAAGAGCGGCGGAACTCAGACATTAGCGGTTGACTGGAGATGGATTACGACTTTGCTAGTTTGAGGCAACGTGCTCTGATCTTACCTCATTTAACTTACACCAAAAAATAAATAAAAGTTTTATGCTTACAGTAAGTTGACACCTGCCTCAAGCAGTTGGTAGTTGGTTGTATTATAACGAACAGTGATGCTTTCTTTAAGTTCTAGTGATTATGGTTATTATAACGAATAGTGATGCTTTCTTTAAGTTCTAGTGATTATGGTTATTATAACGAACATTGATCATCTGATCATATGTTTCATGCTTTCTTTTGAGTTCTAGTGATTATGGGCTGGAGATCAATCAATCTCTAACCCATTATTATAGCTGGAACTTAGAGGCCAGTAGCTTAATATCTGAATATCTGTAGCAGGTTGAATTGACTACAGTCCAGGATGACATGATGTCAAGTTGAATATTGTCGCACGATGACCACTAACTTAAAGACTAGCCAGTTGATTACAGTCCCATCTRTATAACATCAATTAACCACAAATCTGACTACCTTGTTTTCTGCAACTGAATTGTTGGGGATATGAAAGTTAAAAGAGGTCACAAGATTGCAGAATGATACGTACTCGCTTGAGTCGATCTCTTCTAGCTCCATCCAGCTCTTTACTTTGATTCTTAATGATTGCATGTACTCATAAGGTCTGTAGTCCGCYTTGATGTTGCAGGACATTCCAGTATCATTAGAAACCTGTGATCGGGGTTTTATTGAGCTCACTGAACCACTTTCATTAAGCAAATATGAGATTTAGAGCCTTCAGGTAGTTAAGGTGAACGCCCTCTGATGTGTTGTGAGAGGCATTGTGGAAGTTCTCTTTGAGTATATTTACTGTAGTTACAATCACTAATTATGCATGATATCCTTAGCATCTTCTTACTAGAAACTAGTTGACATTCGTCTTCAAGCAGGACTGATATAAACCCACTGCTGTGGAATATAAAGCATACTTAATTGCTGTGAGTATACACTAAGTACTGCTCAGTCAATGCTGACAGGTAGAGTCTCTCAATATGCTGTCTTGCTTTTTATTAACGTCATTTTCGTAACAATTGGGGAAAATTTACGGCAGTGGCACTTTTCATACCGCCAAATTCCAATTTTTACAGCTTTGTGCAGTTTAATGTCACAATTTTAGTACTCCAAATCGAGCCAATGTACGACGTGATCAGATGTCATTCTGTACTTAGCTTTGATGCAGCATCGTGATCTCAGTGCGAGCTCATTTCCGGAGAGCTGGCAAATTGGCAAGCCGGCATTGGAAATAGTGAGCATCCATACACTTTTGTTTCTCGTTTATCTCTCATAATTTTGTCCTTTTAACAGTATGGTACGGTTTAATTCTTTTGATGGCCTTCTTGAGTATGATTGAGCAAGATACAAGACTCGATTGATGTCAATGAATTGAGTTATTATGAATTTGCAGAATCCAACGACTTCGGCTTTAGTCAGGGCCAATCGGTTAAAACTTAAATCGTATATCTATACCAGTCCTTGTTTCTTCAGCTTAGTGCTGATGAGTGGCGCAACTCATGGGCACCCTAAATCGCACCAATTTAACGACTTTGGCCTCCGACCATGGGTGTTTGTGTCTGATATCATGAAATAGAGGACTCATGCTGTGGAAATAAACATTAGTCGTTACATACCCTCATAGCTTGCATTGTACATCTCATAACTACTTTTACRTTATCAACTTAGTCCAATTTGTCAAAATCAGAGACTTTGTATCGATGCTTAAATTGTCAATTTTTTATTTTGGCATGCGAGCAAGACTCTCTCCATTCAGGCTTGGATGAGCTTCCAAGTTTCACCTGGTTCAATTGTCGACTCATCATCGGATCGCTGGATTAATTGGCTGCACTCCCTGCAGGAGGAGCCCTCAACAGGAGTTGGAGCTTGTTCCTCGGCTTGTTCGTAGCTGGGACCACTGGAAGCGCTCGAAAATTGCGGCAGGTTTCGCTTACATGTCATCAATGGCATTGATTGCTAGCAAGAATAGCTGCAACAAAACAGCGACGCTAACATGCTCGACCGCCTTATGACTGTGCCCATTGTTATCCAGTCAAGTCTTCATGCCAGTCTGGTGCTGCATGCTAGCTGCAATGCCGTGAATTGTTTTTGTCAGCTGCACAATGCTCTAAAATCTTGGACTGTTGCAGGAATGAAGATTCCAGTTTCTTGATGTCAATTCGGAGAGTGTCAGTGCTGTGAATTTTCGTCAATATATTGAAAGTGACTATCATCTACACAATGCGAGGACGGGTATAAATATTATCAAAGTCGTGGAATTCCGCTAAATTGATTGAAATTTTGCACATAGATGTATACAAGGATATAATTTTGCTTTTGAATCCAATCCAAATTTCACAGAATTGGGATTAGTGTTTACAAAGTTAAGTTTAGTTAGTACTTTCAATCTAAACACTAGCAAGTTCATAAGTTTAAAAAAAAAATGAACTACGTATAGGTATCCAAAGTGATTTAAAAAAACTTTTCCACAAAATTTCAAGGCAAATATCATACTAATAGTGAGGTTTTACATTTTGAGATTTTAACACAACATACTTCTACTAGTTAGCTATGTAATGGTACTCCTAAATTATATATAATAATCAAAATAAAAAAAATTTTAGTTGCCCAAGTTGAAACTAAAAACACATTTTACCACATAATTTTATAGCCATGTAGTCAAATGGGCACAATTTGTGTACTAGAAAGCTAATAATGTAACACATATACTCCTAGTAACACACCACATGTCCTACATCTAATAGCCTAATGTTCATTTTTTTTCTATTTCAATTTGATCTCAATTTTTCAAATTTCATTTCAATTTTGGTGGTGTCATATTTTGTCACTATTTTGTAAGGTAGGAGGTCCGTAACACACCCATTTAAGAGTTGAAAATTAATTTGGGGAAGTTCAATTTTTTGAGATATTTTTTAGTAAATTTTCCTTGAAAAGAAAAAGGTAATTGACATTTATCCCCAAGTTGTTTCATATTTGTTGGAGCTTTGTAGATTTGTTATGAATTTTTAAAGTTGAAACGCAATGGTCACTACAAACATCCACCTCCTGAAATGTACACTATTTGTACATTGTTGGTGCAATGAAAAAGTAAAATGTACCTCTACATTACATGACACTTACATATTAAATGCATTAGAGGACACTTGTATTGTACATTAGAGGACACTTTTAGAGCATGAGTGATTTCCTTCCTTACAGCTACAATATTAGATACCACTTGCACAACCAAACTTSAAGAACCTAGCAAAAAGAGAAGTCAGAAACCACATAATAAAAGACAGGAGCCACTAGAAATGTAAGAGGACCTCTTTAGTGGTTCTATATTCCAATTGAAAACTTCAGTATATACACCAGCAAGAAAGCACATGCAAGCACTTATTTCACTGAGGATTGTTGATCCACTGAATGCAACATTGTGCAGAATTTGCCAGCCCAGTGTCAAAGGATGTGTATGACCAGGTCGATCTTCCTTTAAAGTCTTCTTCTGCAGCCACCCGAGCCTTGATAAAAGACTGGTGGAACATGATCACATTTTACTCAATACTGTGAGGCCAAAAGCGATTCCTAAAAATGTTGCAATGGCAATACCAAAAATGCCAACGAGAATAGAAGGAACCAGTAAAGTCCTCCACCCCTTGGCAGTGGCCATACCTCCTGCTGTTGTAGGGCCTCCCACATTGGCATTTGATGCCAGCAAAATTTCACGCATCTCAAACTTGAACAATTTCCCCACTCCAATGATAATGCCCAGATGGACCGCAATTTGAGCTAAACTGAAAAAGAACAATGCCGGTGCTGTCTTGATCACGTTGTGCACACTTCCATTGGCACCCACAGTAGCGAAAAAGATCTGCACAAACACACATTTCCGGAGCTTGTTCCGGTGAGAAGCCCTCATAAAAAACTCATGTGTCACTTGGAAGTAGATCACAAGTTTTTATTGAAAATTTCAAATTTTGCTTGTAATTAATTGAAAAACTAGAATTTTTATTCCAACAGATTTTGGATATATTAAAGTAAAGAGTAAAATATTTGTATAAATTTTTTATAATTTTTATAATTCAATAAAATTAATCTCTGAAAAATTCTTTTCATTAAACTAAAAAAAATTCAAGATTATTAAGAATGATAATTCTTCTATGGATTTTGTGGTAAGAGTTTTGCAAATTTTACCACAATATTGAGTGAAATAATACTAACTAAAATATGACCCCAAGAATTTACATTTTTTGAATAATTTATTCCAAAATTTTCAGAAAATATGAAAAATAGCATATAAATATTTTATACACTTTTCAAATTTTTGTTAGTAATGATTCATTCAATAATATACTAACATTTTAAACACCAAGTAGACCATTTTGGACTTTTTGAAAACATGGGTAGGGTCTATTAACTTCATAGTTTGAAATTTTTGCATAAAATTTATAGGATGGATGCTACTTATCATAATCTACGTGTGAAGCTTTATTTCATGTCATTCCAATAAATATTGTAGAAGTCATAAGTTTTGTCAACATCAAATCAAGCAACAAAAAATATATACTAAAAAAATATCAATCATCTTTTTGTAAATTTATAGGATGATACCTACTCAAAAACATTTGAACCATTCAATTCCAAATACCAAGGTAAAAGTAATTAGAATTTTATTTCGCAGACCATTAGATGTTTTTTGGACCGTCTAGAAGACTGCGAGTTCCCGGGCTGTGGGAACACATTGGGAACTCTAGGAACTCTGCCATGTAGGCGTTCTGACATGGCACAGAGACTTCCACGTAAGATAATACTAATTAATTAATTAATTATTTATTATTTAAAAAAATTGAAAAAAAAAATTTGAAATTAGTTTTCAGTTTCTTTATACTTTCTACGATTTCTGGAAAAAAGATTATTTTTATTTTTATTTTTTGAAATTCAAAATTTCAGACCAACAGTTGTTGGTTCCCTGTGTAGGGAACAGTTTCAAGGAACAACCCTGAAACAGGCTCTTGCGGGGCTGAAAAAACATCTAATGAATGAGGGTAGAATAAATATATAAATTCATCTTTTGCTCTCAATTTTGTAAATTTTCAAATAATAATATAATTATAGGATATTAATTGTTTAATATCCACCAAAACATTCTCACCACTAGAATTAACAATTTTTCTTTTATAGTTATTAGTATATTAGTGTTTTTTTTTCATTCAATACTACCTTTCAGTTTACATTGTTTTAAAAGATTATTAAGAAAGTTTTTTGGGTAAATTTTTTTACATACATTTTCAATCCATTTTGCCACATGTTTGTTAACGCACAAGTTATAGGACATGTGAGCTTTTTTCTAAAAAAATTGAAAGGCAAAACCTCATTTTTTCAAAGAGCTAGGAAAGCCTACATTTTGAAGTTTAATTAGGCACATTGAACTTGCAATTATTGGAGATATTTTCTCTAAAATTTTGGAAGTAGATACTTGAACAAGCTAACCAAAGGATCCGATGGTTGGACTTATTACGAAAGATGAGTTGACCAAGATGAGTTGACCTTCCTTAGAGGACAAGAATTTTGAAGCAATTTTGACCTTCTAAACATATTGATCCTTTTTAGGTTAAAAGTCATGAATTTTTTACCACGAAACTCCAAAAGAATTTTCATTCCTAAGGAGTCTTCAAAAATTTACAATAACATGTCCAAATTTTGTCAAAAATCTCTATTTCCTAATTAAGGTAATAGGCTCTAAAATTGTACATGCTTTAAAATCGCCCACATCCTCAAGTGTACACTATGTGTACATAGTCTTCAACCATGTACAAAAATGTACATTTTAGGAGGTGCACAATTTTAGAGCCCTATGCCATTTCAACTTCAAATGTTTATAACTAATTCCACAAAGCTCCTAAAAATATGAAACTACATGGGTTAAATGTCAATTCCATTTGTGTTTCAAGGAAAATTTATTAAAAATTATTTCAAGAAGTTTCGCCTCCCCAAAATTCAGTTTCAGCTCTTGAGTGGGCAATTTCTGGACCTGTCACCTTTAGTTAGCTATTGCATTTTTTGTAAAGCCGGCTGAAACATTTTTTTTTTTAAACATAAACAATTTCCATTGAAATTGTATCACTGTACATCCGAATTAGTAGACTGAAAAAATTAATTAATTAAGAGAAAAAAACAAAAAAAAACTGATGAGTGTCTGTGATAATATACTTTATCCTCTCAACATATCCTTGCCATCCTATTTTCATGACTGCTAAATAATTAAAAAGTTTTTTTTATTGCAATGCCTCACCATTTGTTCAAAAACAAAATTTAAAATTTAAAAATAAATAAATAAATAAATAAATAAATAAGGTAGAAACACCCATTAGCGCACGTGTACCCAATCTTGTACCATAGACTACACCTAATTGCGTCCATTGGTTGTAGTTAATATGTGTTACAAATACTTGATACAAATCTATTTTTTTTTTTAATATTCATGATTTTCACTTGCTGATACTACAAAAATATTATTTTCAGAAAAAGTTGCCTTTAGCTATGCTGAATTGCTTAAATGATCAGTTTTGGGTGCTTTCACCTTAACTAAAAAAATAAAAAAGCCGGAACACCCATTTCTATTACTGTAGAATCCTKAGCAAATGCCTTCAAATAAAGTCTAAGATTCGATTTCTATGCTTCCTACATTCAGTCCACTTCCGCAATATTCTACACTCGTGATTCATGTGCAGTTTCTTTTTTTATGCAAGACAAATGTGCCCTAAATAAAAGTAAACGTATTTGTAAAGAATTTTGAAACCAAAAACAACTAAAAAATCTATAACTTTCATATTGTGAGTTGAAATGTCATCAAACCAAACACGTACACCCCTCCTTGCTGAGGGCTCTCTCTGATGGTACCAAGAATGCTAGTGAGGGACAATCTAGGAGATCTCAACATAACAAACAAAACAAATATCCTCACTTAAGGTATGGATCTTTCGCTAGTTGGGTTTAACCAAGAGATATTGGTTGTAAAGTATTTTTTTGCCAAGGACACGGGCCTTTGGTTTTGTATGTTTTTTCGTTTTCAATGGAATTTTTCCATGTGTTTCAGGAAAACGAAAAAGGTGTTGACTATATTTTTTGAAAAAAGATTTCAATTTTTCCAGTGGAAAAAGCCAAATTATTGCTGGGTTTTTGGGTCAGGGTGAATTGGCCCCCTCGCTTGGCCACTCCTAAGTCATTCTTGGGGTGCAAGTAAAAAAAATGCCCCCCCCCTCCCCTCTTTTGTGCTTGATTAATTTACCTTGAACATAGGCTAATTTGGAGCCTTAGATTACAAATATGAATTCAAAATTTGCAAAATTTATCATGTGTGGAAAAATAAAAAAACTCATCATTTTTTCTAGGGGCCAAGCAAGGGGGTCGATTCACATTTTTTTTTTCTTCAGACCTATAGTCAAATTTCACTTAGATATCACCCAATTTATACATAGATATAGTAGAACCTATATAAAGTAATGCTCTCTAAGGTAAATACTTCTCCGAGATAATATTCATTGCCTGGTCCCATTATGGACTACATGCAAATGTTATTAATGCAATGATCCTTAGTCCCTAATGTAATAAACTCTATGATGTAATATTGTCAACCCAAACCTAGCCTTATTAATTTAGAGAGGTTTTATTGTATCAGTAAATATCACTCAAGTATCACATGAGTATTGAAGAAATAACTGTCTACTTTTCTAAAATGATAAAAAAAATCAATGCTAGTCATTTGTTGCATAAAATAATTTTACTGGAAAATATAAAAATTTTGAATAGCCTACCAAAGGCCCCTTGGGTTGCCATATAATTTAGTCCTGACTAATAAAACTATGTGAGGTAGAAGGTCCATCAAGTGCCCATTTAACCCATTAAAGACCATTGTCAATTTTGGAGGTGAGCAAAATTTTCTAGTTCTAGGCTAAACATGAAAAAAATACCAAATTATGATACATTCCAAGATCTAACCTCTATTCTTAGGTTTGCAACCAAAGGCGTCCTATTTAACCTGGTTTCATTGACATTTCTGGAAAGAACGGCATTACAACTTTTGTGAATTAATCTAAACTTCAAGCTTTCATTCCCAGGCTGGAGGATACCTAACTCTTGACGAGACGACGATCATCGCTGGAGCGTTAGACTTGACAGAGAAGGTTTTAATTTCCACCTACTTCTTAGGTCTGTCAAATTTTGAATATGTCAYAAGTTACGAGCTAGTTTTGCGACTAAGGTAGAGATTACTCTTTGCGTCACTTCAAGCAATTGAACGTGTGTATGAGGGTGAGWTTCTTGGAGCTGTGGAGCTGTCTAGGAGCCAAACTGTCTTGAGATTCAAATATTTATCTCTAAGCATGAATTTCTTATGCAATTTCAAAGTGGGAGGTTGTAGACCACTAACAGGCAACCCCCATTTGCATTCAAAGATCAGTGGTTATAGACATTAGCCAAGTCATGCTTACTACCAATTTGTTAATTGAAGGCCAACTGAGTGTACGAAGAGATGAGTTGCCGTTGATAACAGGAGTCAGTCAACAGGAGACGGGATCAGGTCCCTACTAATTGTTTCATGAATACAATAAACTAGTATACCGTACTTTACTAGCAGCTTCAGCACAAAATCATGATTTCCTTGAGGATGTTGCCACAGGTCGTGTTGTGTGTGGATGTAATCTGTAAAAAACATGTGTGGCACTAAAAATAAACATATATTAGGCAAGTAAGGTGCCTATGTTGCTAGTRACATRCGGTACTCTACCTTACAGCCTACCTGCATYTCACTTCATGAGCGGTTATTGGAAGAGRATGTGATTTGAGCTTGCCTGGGCGTTTKTCGTTGCAGACTGCAGCAGAGGCTATGACTCCCATTGAGTCAACATTTTCATTGGACATAAACTCCCAGTTAGACTGGTATGGAGCTTATACCACAGTTTGCAAAGCTATGAATTGTTGCCTTCCACTTGTTTCTGATTATTCTTCCCAGGTACTGACCAGGGATTCCTGTTCACAGGGAAACTTTGCGGAGAATCATGGCAMGAGGGCACAGCCGTGTACCTATTTACGCTGGCAGCCATCAGAATATCGTTGGTTTACTGCTGGTGMGTTSCTGTTAYCCTCTCAAGCTATTTTTCATGTTGAATTCTGTCTATTAACCTTTGAGAGTAACACTCTAGATGACCCTCTAAATAACACTCTGAATAACACAGTGAAATTGAGTTTTTAGCAGTGGCAGAGGAGGTGAGTCTAGGATTTGTTTTGGTCTCAACATARTCTATACTCTCCAAGTTTGGAATTTGTGGCAAGTGTTTTGGTAAGGATAAGTTTGTGAAGCCATTAGTGCCATGGCGTGTGCAGGTGAAGAATCTGCTGACTGTCCGTGCTGAGGAGAATACCCCTGTTAGTGCTGTTTCCATCCGAAGAATACCCAGGTAGGCCACTCCTTTGATGGATGTTAAATCTCCACTGATTACAGTAGTATAGAGGACCTGCCTGTGCAGACCCAGCATTCTATAGGGTATGGACCTGGAGGACTTTCCATAGTATATTAGGCTCCTCCTCTGGGTCCTCTACTGTACTAACTAGGACCTACGAGTCTTTCACTGGGTGTGTTTTGTTGAACAGTTCTGGAGATTACCGTACCACTGGTCAGGGTCGGCATTCTCCGTCAAATAATTAAATAATGAATTAAAGTTAGGAAATGTGATTCGGAAGATTCTTACAAATAGACAGATCCGTTTTTTCTCTCCATTCAAAGATTTTTTTTTGAGAAAAAATCTCCCAATATTTKTGGCCTTGAAGTCATCAACMTTTGGAAGTAMRTTTTGTTTAATGAGTCCAAGTGCATGAACGTGAGTCAGTCTTTAGCAAAGGTTTTGGGTACACTGATATGGAGGGCACTATGCAGGGTTCCCGAGGACATGCCCCTGTACGACATCCTGAACGAGTTCCAGAAAGGAGGCAGCCACATGGCCGCCGTGGTGGCTGTGAAGCAGAAGAAACGGAAGTTGTCTCGCCGAAGCAACCAGGAGGACGACAGGAAGGGCGTCAAGGAGTACCAAGTGGCGGAAGGTGACATTGAGAAGGGCATTGAGAAGGGCAATGAGGAGAAGCGGCCATGTAGTAATGGAATCGTCCTGGGCTTGGAACCCAGTAGCGACACCGAATACGAGCGCGGGAAAGGGGAGGTGCGTTCGGGGATCCAGGACGAGGTGGAGAAGATGAAGATGGATATTGAGAATGGGGATGTGATTGGGATCATTACCATGGAGGATGTCATGGAAGAGCTTCTGCAGGTACCCTAATCCATTAATCCYMAAMCCCCTAAAATACCCCTAAACCCTATATCAATGAATCGAAAAATTCAGTTGCAGAGAATGTTTTGTTGCTATCGTATGCTTCATGTAWCCTTRAACCCTATATGAATGAAAGGTAAAACTCAGTTGCAGAGAGTGTTTTGTTGTTAATAGATCCTTCATGCTTCATGTATCATAGATGCTTCGGCAAAATTATTTAGTGTCACTGCACTTTTTTTCATTTTGAAATTAGTACGATGAAGTAGTATTGCTCCTTTGTATTAAGGCTGCATTTTGTGTAAAATGGCCTAAATTTTGTCAAGATAATTGATTTATTCTAGCAAAAGGAATTTTAGCAGGTACCCAGTGGTTAGGGTTGGCATTTCTTCTTTTTGGATGCGTAATTAAAATTGGGTAAAGTGTTGAGGAGATGCTGAGAAGTAGAAATATTCCACAAGATTCACTGTTTTCCCCTTTTTCTTGGAAATTAACTTCCCCAAAGATATTGTCATTTATTTTTTTAGAAGTTTAGGATTTTGTTTTTGCTGATTGTAATGACTGGGTATAGTACCACCTTGAATTGATACACAAGAAATTTCTTGTTTTTTTTAGGGGAGGAAGTAAGGTAAAACAGTTCATTGTTGTTATTTGACCCATAGTGATCACCTATGAAGTGGCCCCATTGTGGTTTTTTTAGTTATGTGAGATCTCTGCCACAATCAATGTCTTACATGATAGTGATGGAGTGACTAATGACCACATAAGGGACTTCCAACTTTTCAATGTCTTACATGATAGTGATGGAGTGATTAGTGACCACATAAGGGACTTCCAACTTTTTAGTGTGAAATTCATTACAAGGATTGACTTTTTAGGCATTCCATGTTAGAAAATATTATGATTGTATTAGGTAGTGAGATGAGCATCATGGATTCAGATTTTGTTGGCTATGGGGTGGTCTACAAACCTTGTTGGGCCATGGAGAACTAAACACCTCAAAAATTCCTAGCAAATTCATACACTATGGCAAAAATATAATATCAATTGCACTTGCTGTTTCTCACACTTGTCTTTGAGTGGGGAAAAAATTGAAAAAATGCTTCAAAAATTCCTAGCAAATTCATACATTATCAAAAAAATAGAATATCAATTGCACTTGTTTCTCACACTTGTTTCTCACACTTTCTTTGAATGGGGGAAAATTGAAAAACTTCAACAGTAGCGTGAGGCCAAACTCCAAAGCCAAACTCCAAATTGTGACCACAATGGGCTGTCTTACTTTATGGTAATGGAAAAATTATTGAATAAGAAGCAAAAGCTTAGGTTTGTAATTATGAAAGACACAAAACCAAATAATATGAAAGATTTTGTATAAGTTAGATGAGTTGATAGTGGCCACAATGCTTACCTTATCCATCTAGATGGCTGAGGATGAAAAAAATTCAAATAAAGAAATATGTGCAATTGTGATATCAACTAAAAGTATGTTCTTTTCACCAAGTATGAATTCTATTATAACTATTTTAAGGTTGATGTCCAAATAGCTTGAAGGAGTCAATAGGTCCCTACAATCAACAAAAAGTACATTCATAATGGTGCTTCAATTCAACTAAGTATATATTTAAGTTCATTAAAATTGTCGTTTTGATGAAATTTGTCAATTAATAGGAAAGATTATTCTTGGCACAAGGATAGTGATTGATCAACTTAGCATTGTAGAGCTTGTCTAATCAACTATCATTTTCAAGTAACTATTCTTTATTATTATTATTTCTCTTAAAATTGGATTTTTCAAAGAAATTAGTAACTTCTTCTAGAAAAATTACTTGTTGTCTATACCTTGAGATGAAAGCATAACATTATTAAGCATACCCCATTATTTTCTCTCTCCTTGAATTTCATGGAATAAGGCATATTGATAAGTATGAGACTTCAAATAAACTTTGAATACATAACCTTGGAAGTCCAAATGTTTTATTTTTTTATTTTTTTTATAATATCACTCAAAATTGCCATTTTCAATCTGAACAACAAAAAATTTTAATTTTTTTTTTATATTTAATCGTATGATTTTGCACATGACTATAATGAGAATGTCAAGAAAGAATTTCAAAAACTTTGTCCACATCAATCACAAGATATAAGCATTTAAAGTGAAAAAGACAAGAATTTGTTGACTTCCTAGCTTGACTAGATTATAAAGCTTTGAATACTCTTAATTTAAATTTTTAGTATTATAGATTTTGAATAATAATTTTTTTTGGTTGAAAAATTAAGTTGAGGGTTTGGTATAGAAAATTCAAAATAATACCCTGTAGTTTTCTTTCTTTAAAAATTATTAAGTCGYAACATGTATGGGATAAAAGAAAAAACTAAATTGTCAATAGCTCTAAGATGGAATTGAAAGTTTGAAACACACTAATCTCAATGGTGAGATTGCTCTAGAATGTTGACTGAACCACATGCAATTTCTTTTTTCTCTTAAAATTCTTAAAATTGAGTTCATAAACAAATCCAATACATTATTTTTTGAAGAAATTGCTAAGACTTTTTGCAAAACAAAAGGTGTTTGGGTGTTTTTAATGCTTTTGGAGGGAGTACTAGAAAATAAAATAAAAAAATTTAAATATACAAAATATGGCCCTTGTATCCATCCATACCTTTAAGATAGGAAGTTAGGTTCTTTGTTTTGTTTGTTTGTTACGTTGAGAACTTGAGATCTCCCAAGCCATGCATCCATGGTCATATTCTTGATACTCTTGGAAAGCCCTTAGTAAGAAGGGGTGCTTTGTTTCATGACATCTAGACCTACGGTGTGAAAGTTATTGAAATTCAAAGTTTTTATGAGTTGAAAAATTATAAAATTGCTTATTTACTTTCATTTTGGCATCTAGCCTTCAATCCATCCATCTATACTTTAAATCAGTTTGTTTGTTTGTTTGTTTTGTTTTGTTTTGTTTGTTACATTGAGATCTTCCGGACCTTGCGTCCCCCGGTGGTGTGCTTAGTACTGCCGGAAAGCCCTCGGCAAGGAGGGGTGCATGGGCTTGGTTTCGTGGCGTTCCGACCTACGGAGTGAAAATTATTGATTTTTGAGTTATTTTTTATTTTAAAAAATTAGAAAATTGATTTTACTTTGATTTTGCCTATAAAAACGGCATAGGGCACACTAGTCCATACCTTAAGTTAGGATGTTTGTTTGTTTGTTTTGATTGTTTTGATTGTTTGTTACGTTGAGATCTCCTGGACCGTGCATCCTCGGGCACATTCTTGGTACCATCGAAAAGCCCTTGGCAAGGAGGGATGCACGGGCTTTGTTTCGCACCATTTGGACCTATGATTTGAAAACTATGGATTTTTAAATTATTTTTGGTTCTAAAATAATCAAAAAATTACTTTACTTTTGTTTTGGTTGTGGCAATGACATTGGATATACTAATATACCTTTAGAAAGAAGGTATCTTAATAAAGACAAGCATAGAAAAATTCTCTAAGTAATTGAACTAGAAAAGTGAAAAATCTCAAGAAAATAGGTACTTGGATGTTTTAATTTGTAAGAAATAGAGGAATCAATTTATAGAGATACTTAAAATTGGCCTTTTGCCTAGAAAAGACTTTATGGTGAAGAAATTTCAACAAAAAGAATGATCTTGAAATCACATCACTTCAATGTATGGAAGTGTGTTCAAGGAAGCCCTATTTGTATGAACATCGAGGGCATAAAATAATCGATCGGTACCTTTAAGATGGGTTATTTATTTTGCTTGTTTGATATGTGAGATCTAAGCAACCTTAAGGCATCTTTCGGCGCTCTTGGTAGCCCTCAAAAGATCTTTACTAGGAGGGATGTACGGACTTTGTATCATGGTGTTTGGACCTTTGAGGTGTGAAAATTATTAAATTTCAAAGGTTTTTATGAATTGGGAAATAGAATTAAAATAACTTTTATTTTGAAAAAATCATAACTTTTGTATCGGGTGTCCAAAAGCCACAAAACTAAGCCTTGCATTCTTGGGCTTTCTTTTGGTGCCAATTCCTTGGCGTTTGAACCTTTGGTATGAAATTTATTGAATTTTAAAGGATTTTTTACTAATAAAATAACAAAATAGTATCTTTTACTTTTATTTTGGTTGTGGCAATGACACAGGCACATCATTCGTAAATACATTAAGACTAATGTGCCCTGTGCCGTTGCCACACGCAAATGAAAAGTAAAAGTAATTTTCTAATTTTTTAAAACCAAAAATAACTCAAAAATCAATAACTTTCACGCCGTAGGTCAAAAGACCACGAAATCAAGTCCGTGCACCCCTCCTCCCTGAGGGCTTTCCAACAATACCAAGCACGTCAAATGGGGACTCACGGTCCGGGAGATCTCAACGTAACAAAGAAAACAAACAAAACAAACAAAACAAACAAACAAACAACCTAATTTAAAGGATAGACTAGTGTGCCATGTGCCGTTGCCACAAACAAAATAAAAGTAAAAGTTATTTCCTAATTTTTGGATTTATAAAAACTTCAAAAATGAATAACTTTCACTCTAGAGATGGAAACGCCACGAAACCAAGCCCATGAGGAGTCTCCAAGCGCTCTTGGTACCACTCGAAAGATCTTGGATGCAAGGACTTTGTTTTGTGGTCTTTGAACCTTTGGTATGAAAGTTATTGAGTTTCTAAGGTTTTATCATCATCTATCCTTTAAATCAGGCTGTTTGTTTGTTTTGTTTATTACGTTGAGATCTCCCGGACCGTACGTCCTCTAGTGGCGTGCTTGGTACCGTCGGAAAGCCCTCGGCAAGGAGGGGTGCATGAGCTTCGTTTCGTAGTGTTCCAACCTACGAAGTGAAAGTTATTGAATTTCGAAGTTATTAATGCATCCAAAAATTAAAAAATTACTTTTACTTTAATTTTGCCTGTGGCAACGGCACAGGGCACACTTGTACTACTAAAATCATAACTACCTCTGTAATATCACAAATGCTACCATTCATACTTGGGGCTTGTGCTTGCTATGCGACGCATTCATTGTATCACATATGAGTAAAATTTTGATATACTTGGATAGAATGCATGATAATGATTTCAATAAGTCTTTAAAATAATYATTTTAAATATTTTGTAAGAATATTTTCAACCATGCATACATAGAAATTGTATTTTCACACAATGTGATATTACAGAAACAGAGTAGCAATTTGCAATCACTTTTGTAATATCACTTTTTACAAAAGGTGATATTATAGAAATAATGTAGTTGTTGTGATAATAATTAAGGTGATATTAAAGACGATCCACAAGATGATATTATAGAGGTAGCAAATCCATTGTTTCTCTTGACTTTACACCTTTTTTCTTCTTTTATGATTTTGTGCTTTTGTGAGCTTTGAGCTTTCATGATTTTAATTTTCTATTGCTACTAACTACTTCCAACACTAGTATGGCAGATACCACCTTCATCAACACCTTGATCATTAAAGTTTGACAAAATCGTGAAAAAACTCAAGTGGGACTGATTGTCATACTCATTCAATTGTATGACCTCACGAAAATGATGCTCTCACTCTTCTTTTGAAGCAACACTGATAGCAGGCTCAAGACTGAAAGTCATCAAATCCTTCAATCTATCTCTAACCTGGATGACACCCTGCTTAAACTTTTGGCTCTCCTCAACATCTTTCTCAGGTTCTCTCAATCCCAACCTGCTCAACTCATACCACATGGCCTTCCAAAAGTATCCACCTCTATAAGCTGTTGAGTTTGATAGGGGAATTGAAAGTGTCTCTACGTCGTCTGTTCCTGAATAAGTGGTCCTCGATTCGTGGTTCTTTGCTCCACCAAAGCAAGCTGAAGTGATGAGTGTCACTTTAGCTAGGCAGGGGCTGAAGATGGAGTTCAATTCCGACTGATACAACACCCCAAATCCCTCTTGATTACCTTCACCAACCAATATTCCCGCTTGCACTCCATTTTCGTCCGGTTCTTCATCTTCGTGAGCAAATGTAAGAACCAAAAGTTTGTCTTCAGCACAAAGGCTAGCCACAATGTCCCTAAGCTTTTCCTTGAAATCAAACAAGAGTTCTTGTGGAGTAGACAAGTTGTAGAATCGAGAATCACCTTTGGCCAGAACCTGCAATCGCGAGTGTTTGGGATAACCCCAAAAGTATGGGCCACTAGTTTCAACCTCCTCCAACATGTCACCTGCACACATCCATGTTTGCTCCCCTGGTAAACTGCCATAGATTTGATGTGCCATAGCAAAATTGGTAGCAAACCATCCATCAACCATCTTAGGCCCTGCAATGTGAGGCCCTAGAAGGGCAAGCAAAGTGTATCGTGAAAAGTCTCCGAGTTGGGATTTATCCTTTCTTGCCTCCAAATTTGCCTCCAAACTTGCCGCCAACTCTTCGACATCTTCACTGGAAAGCTTGTAAGTCATTGTCTTGATATCCATTTGGAGTCTATTAAGAGAAGGAGAAGGTTTCCACCCAGCTTCCAATGCCCTATATTCCTCGTAAGAATAAAAATCTTAATTCAATGCTAAAAGAAAAAAATGATCTATTCAGTTGTAAAAATAAAAAACTTCAGCATAAATTTTGAACTCTCAATCTAAGGCATTACGAAACAATAGAATAATTCCAAGTTTTAGTTGGAGCAACAATTGCATGAGTAGAACAAAATAAATTGGATCATGGTCTTTTATCTATCTAATTTACTTCTTTTAGATGTATTATATACCTTACAAACACACACATACACACACACACACATATGCCGTTGCTAAGGCCAAAGTAAAAGTAAAACCAAAATAAAAGTAAAACTAATTTTTTTAACTTTTTAATTCATAAAGAATAAAAAAAAATTGAAATTCAATATCTTTTTTGCTTGGAGGTGGGAGTTGGAACGCCACAAAACAAAGTTTGTGCACTCCTCCTTGTAAATAACTTTTTGATAATACCAAGAGCACGACCAGTCGACCAAGGAATGCATAATTGTGAACATCTTACTATAATGAACAAAATCAATACAAATAGACTACGAGTGTGCCCTTTGTTATTGCCACAATTATTAGGATGCCTAGTTAAAAATAAAAAGATAATAAATAAAAATTTTTACTTTTATTTTGGTTGTGGAAAACACACATGGTACACGTATGTATACCTTAAGTTAGGTTGTTTGTTTTGTTTGATATGCTTACATGCGAACCGCCCGGCATCTGGCAAGGCATTTGGTATTGCTTAAAGGATCTTTGCAAAGAGGGGTGCACATACTTTGTTTGAAGGCGTTGAGACCTTCGGTGTGAAAGTTATTGAATTTCAAAGGTTTTTATGAATCAAAAAATGAAATGAAATTGCCTTTTCTTTTGAAAAATTCATAACTTTTGCATCGGATGTCCAAACGCCACTAAATAGCGGCCTTTGCAATTCTTTGTGCATAGACCTTCTATTCGTGCCAATTTCATTGCGTTTGGACATTTGATGTGAATGTTATTGGATTTCAAAGGTTTTACTACAAATAAAAAAAATAAAAAAACAAATTTTACTTATATTTTGGTTGTGGCATCGGTACGGGACGCACTAACTAGTTATTATACATTAAAATAGTTTGTTTGTTTGATATGATGAGACTTGACATTGACAAAATGATGAGACTTGACATCGACAAAACATGAGGCGTCCTAGGGTGCTCTTGAAAGCTCTTGGCAAGGAAGGGTGCATGGACTTTGTTTTGTGGCGTTTGGACCTATGGTGTAAAAGTTATTGAATTTTAAAGATTTTGCTATAAATAAATTTAAAAAAAGATAACATTCACAATTATTTTGAATGGCAAGTGCAACGGGGCATACTATACTAATAATGGTACTTTTAGTGTTATGTTACTAATAGTGTTACTTGAACTTTTATCACACCCACTCTAAATTTCAAGTAGTTTGTATTTAGTGTTGTATTCACCACCCCTTAATTCATATATTTAGGCTTATATTTTTTTCATTGCAATTTGATGAAATAATATGTAACACTATATGTAATTATGTAAAATAATTATCCAATAGTTGACAAATAGTGTCTATGTTGATGTATAGTGTTGTAATACTCACATGGTTGTTGAAATTTAGTGATGTGCTTCGTAATTAGTGTTGCCAACACTAAATACCATTATTAGTGTAGTATATTTTAGATGCCCTTTGGTAAAAGTATTCCCATCTATTGTGGGAATAGACCACAAAATATCAATCCTAGATCATTAAATTTGGAAACTCGCCTACTAGTCTACTACTAAACCCTCTTTTAAACTCAGTTTGTGTTAGGTAAACAATATTGACTTTTAAATATAATATCAAAACATCCATCTTCAATAAAAATTTCAAGTTTGATTGGCTTCATGCTTCAAATATTACAGCAAAAGACAAGTCCATCACGCTATGTGTGATGCCAAAATCAACCACCAATTCTTGCAATCACTCATTACTTTTACAAATGGAATGAATCAAATCTTTCCACATAGATAAAATATAATATATAAAAAAATTTCAAAAAACAATTTCAAGTTTTTCTTTTGTTTCTTTTTTGCTATGGTAGAGGGGTCCATTCCTAACCTGTGCCCCATCACCAATCAATAGGGTGTTGTATTTCTGACCAAGACAGAACAAATTTCCATTTTCTCCTTGGAATGCGTGTTTTTGATTTTTTCAAGGTTTGGACCAATAAGTTCATGACACATAAGTGAGCAAGAAAGTAGGAAGCAATGAGCAAGAAGCCGGGAAAGTAGTTCTTGAATGATTGGAATTGGATGACTCTACATGTTGATCATGGGTCAAGCCCAACTTTGGCCTTTCAAAATTCATAATAATTTCATTGTAAGAGATAAAATTACCGAAATTTTTGCAATTTCAATCATTTCAATCAATGCACCTCTCAAAATATTTTCTTTGCCTAACACTACCCTAGATCATCTCCATAATTGCTTATTTGATTGGTTATGGGTCCCTCTACCATAGTTGCCCTTTCATGTTTGGGGCATAACACAATTTTGCTTCTAGGCACTAATAAAAATAATATTTCCATAACAATAATCAATTTTCCTATCTTAAAAAAATGTTTCAAAAAATATTACGAAAAATGGAGATCCTAGATACCTACCCAAACCTTCAAGATTCATTTGAAGAAACTTTTGGGAGTTTAGTAGTTAATTGTAAAGGGAGGCCAAAGGTAATGGGGTGCCATGTCCTTGCATTTTGGTAAATGAAAAAACAAAACCCATAACATTATATATGCCACGAGTAGTTGAAATGGTGTGTATATCAGGAGGCTTAACTTTGAACCTAAAATTTAGAACTACAATGAAAAGGGGTTTTAATCTCTAAAGGGCCAAGCTATGTTTTTTTTAGCAATATAGTGATTTTGGGCAACTCACTACAATTAGAATTATTTTTCATATTCATTTTTCAAATTTTCACATAAAATCTGACCAAGAAGTAGCTTTAACGCACAACAATTTTCATAAAAATTTATAATTTGACTACATGGTTAGAAAGTTATTGCATGATATGTGATTTTATTTAATCTTTGGGCATCCAAGGCAGCCCAAAAAACTTCTTTAAAAATCATTTTTTGAAAAAATAAAAAATAAAAATTGTTTTTCTTAGATTTATATATACATGGAAAACTTTGTAACATTCCATCATGGTTGGTAAGATATAAGTTATGAGGAGTTTTAGTTTGCAGGTAGTAAAACCTTGGGAGACCTAGTAACTACCCACAAACTAAAACTCCTCACAACTTTTATCCCATTAACCAAAATGTAATGATTCAAAGTTTACCATGTACATATAAATCTAAAAAAATAATTTCAAAATTTTTATTTTTCAAAATGTAATTTATAAAAGAAGTATTTTGAGTTTCTTGGACTACGCAAAGATAAAATAAATTCACATATCATGCAATAACTTTTTAACCATGTAGTCACTCAAAAGTTATGAATTATGAAATTGTTGTGCCTTAAAGCTATTCCTTGGGCACATGTTGTGCAACAATTTCAAAGGAAAAAAATAAAAATTTTGTTTGTAGTGAGTTGCCTACCGCGTGGATTGCATGATATAAACATTCAAGTTTGCTGAAATCATTTTGTTGGCCCTGCAAAAAATAAGGCAGTAACACTTCACAAATGTCCAAAATGGAGGTGCTTCTTCGGATTCTTTTTTCTAGACAAGTTAGCTACATGATTGAAAAATTTCAAAACATTTGAAATTGTACAACATGTCAACATGTAGAAAAAATAGTACGTAGACAGTATAAGATGATGATTCAAAATACTAAATTGTTAAGAATTTTGTTATGAAATTGAAAAATGTGAAAAATAAGGAATCTGATTGCTATCAAGAAAGACATCTCCAATAAAAATTTCAAGTTAATTGGATTCATACTTCAAAGTTATAGTAGATAATAACTCCGTCAATCAAAGTGTGACGCAAAATAGTACTAGTCTTTCATGCATTCACCCTTATTTACTTCTCTATTATATGAGAGCAAACACTAGTTAACCCTTGAAGGATGAACCAATGGCCGTAGAAATCATGCATTTTTGATACAATGTAACATCATCTACTTTGAAAAGCCAAATATACTCATTGGAAGTCAAAGTACTAGAAAAGATCTTCCCTTTCCACTCCTAATACCGAGGATGAAAAGTTGCAATTCTATCCTACACGATTTGATTCTCTGTCATCCAAGGACATGAAACATCAGCCACGACGTTCAAAGATTAAACTAAAACTTTAGTTGGATACTCTTTGTACCTCAAGCATGAAATGTCAACAAAAACAATGGATGAAAAAATATCTTTCAATGTATCTTTCAGTATCTTTCTGAGGACGTGAACCCTAGACTGCCAACCAAATGCATGAAAATGGCGCTCCAAATGCCACACAATGGCGGCAATCCATGGTTAAAGGGACTTATTGTGGAAAATTGAAAATGTTTGAAACATGATGTACAACCCACAAACACTTTAGTAACCATTGATGTACAACAAAGGTAGATATTTATTAAATGTGAAGTGTCCATTGATTAGTATGGGTCCCCTTAATACCCTCCTATTCGTTATACATGATACAAGCCATAAAGGTTTGATTCAACACTCAAAGTGTTGAAATTGGAATTCAAGTCACATTCTGAGGGCTCCCCATCCCCTCACACCATTCACAAGATGACATGAGGCACTTTTTTTTCTTTTATTCAAAACGGACATAATTTATGCCAAATCTGACCTTCACATAGGGTAATGGCCTAATTCATTGAGGCCAAAATCAATTGCCGCATGCCCCGGATGATTCCATCAATTGTTTAAGAGGTGCTCTTTGAGGTCCAAGGACATCTGCCTGATGTCAATTTTGTGAACATCATGGTGAGGCTCCAGWACTTGAGAAAACAGGATGCGCTTGCGTCGTCGCTCCAGTCCTTGCCCGTACACCACCAGGTAGAATCCAGCCACTGTCAACAAGCCCCCCAAAACTCTGCAAATCAAATCCAACCAAACCATCCCAAGTTGGTGGCCGTTAGCAATTTTTTTTTTTTTTTTGAGGGGGGAAACTCTGTTAGTTGGGATTCAACCAATGAGGTAGACTGCTCTGAAAGCGACCATTTAAGATCTGATAGCGTTTTCAGGGGAGCTAAACTCCTTGAAACAATTTTCAGTAAATTTTCATAGGAACAAAAAAGGAATTCATTTGGCATCTAACCCAAGTTGTTTCATATTTTTCGAACCTTCAAGGAATAAGTTACAAATTTTTGAAGTTGTAAAGCAGTGGTCACTAAAAACGACCACCTCCAAAAATGTACACTGTTGGTACACTAAAGAAAGCAAAATGTACCTCTGTATCATGATCGCTTGTAGAGCATGGGCACTTTAAGAGCAGACTACCTTACAAGACAAGATCAACACTTTTTCATGGAGTGATAGATGATCTAAAACGGATTCCCAAGAGTTTTCAAGGGATAGCTTAAGGTAGTCTGCTCTAAATTAATAGGAATTGTGAAACAGAAGTCTTACATTCCCATGTAGAGCGTGTCGTTGAGCAGAAGGACGGACAATATGGCCACCATGAGCATCTGCAGMGGGACATATAATGAAACAATGAAGGGACCACCCTTCTGCACGCACCAGGATTGCAACAGCAAATTTAGGGTAGAGGCGATCAATGCCTGCACAGCGCATCCATCGCCAATTTCGTTACTCAAATTGGAGGGATTCATGAGCCCAAAAAATTGCGACATGCATCTATGATGAAGCCCTAAAAAAACTATGATGGGTTTCAAAGATTTACGTTTCAAGCAGCATGTCCTGGAAGTGCTCAAAGTTGTGAAATACTGCCAATTTAAAAAAACTTGAAGTACTGTACACAAGCACCTGAAACCCTAAACAAAATACGAGGTTCCATTGAATCAATTGACTGTAGAAACTAACTAATTAATAGCCTACCAGTGGAAGCTGATTGCTAGTCAAACAAAAACTCACCGCGTATAAGACACCGATAATTTGCGCTGCAGAAGTGAGTATGAAATTTGCAAAGTGGAGCTTGCCTTCACTAATAACTCCAAGAATACCCACTTGAATGAAACCAAAAAAGTATGTGCCGGCTGTCATACTAAGAAGAGCTGGATACATCTTCATCACTGGAGCCTGTGACCCATCAGTAGCAGAAAAAACTCATCACTGCTGAGCTATTGATCCCTATCATGATAGCTGCACTGATTTATCCTTTCAGTGTGGCATGTGACCTCTTTTCATAAGCCCCAAAATATGTACTTTGAAATTTTTTTTACTAATTAAAAAAAAATGAAAACATCAAAGTCTCTAATTTCTTCAAAAAAATAGTGACGAAATTGACTTGTAAGGTTAAAAGTATTGCACCTGGTAAGTGAGATACACCGCCCAGGAGACGCAGTTCATGATGAGGAAGAAGATGCCCAACTGATACTCATTCACACTCATCTGCACAAGGCCTTGTGGAAGGAAGGCGCCCAGATGAGCCAAGGGCTGTGTGTATTGGGCGCCCGGGCTGTCTAGGCCTCCTCCGAAAAGAGCCATGCCCTTGTACACCGACATAATCACAGCACCAGTGATGCAAACTGTGGTGCCCACCACCTTGGCTACGCCYTCACGCCGTCGCAACTGCACCTCTTCTAATCTGCAAACCAGGGACGAAATGATTCTAAATAACTATTTCCTGGTAGCTTGGGCCAAAAATTGAATGTCCAACTAAGAATTTTTTTTGAAGAAATTCCAGAATCACTTGATACTTAGTGTCATTGTGTCAACGATTCAATGGTGTGCAGTAGGATACATTAGGAATGGGATTTGGATACACAAGGATCAATGTCTGCTCAATTTCCATACTGGATTTAATTCTCCTGTGGTTGAGAGAGAAAAAATTGCGGTTGATGCAAAGGGCTTACATGAAGAATCTGGAGTGTTCATACCAGGTTCTCACTAACCATAGCATGCAGTCAGTTGAGAGCGGAGATGGAGATGTAAATTTATGAATTTTTTGTAGAATGGGGGCAAGAAACTCTGCTCACTGTGTTTAAGATCACTTTTCCACTAGTCAAGCAACGTACGTGATTTTGGAGACGTTGCTTTGTAAATACTAATTAACATCAATTTGATCGAAATGGGAGTGCAACTATGATTGAATTAGTTATTTAACATGAATGTTCTTCTGAAAGGATAAACAAGTAAGAATTGCCATTTGTTTAAAGTACATGCTCTCTGTCCTCACTGCCACTTGTGCTCGTGCGGCCTGGGTTTTTCAGAAGCCCCAGGAGAGCAAGGGCAGCAAGGGCAACAGAAGAATTAAATGATACCACTCCACAAGGTAGACTTGATACTACCCTGGAACTACTAGGTTTGGCATGCAATTCCAATTGATGGCTAAACTTTCATGGATGGGAAGGGAGTGACGTACCCAAGTGCTGCGGCAAGCAGGAATGTGCACACAGGAATCATGTTCTGCGATACTGCAGCCATTAGCGGAGATGTGAGTTGCAGACCTGATAGGAACAATTGTTGACTTCCCACTACTCTGCAAGAAGCGGATCAGAATTTATTAAATTCCCAAAGTTTTGCAACCGAGGGTTCCTACCTAGCCTCTAGTAGTAAATTGTGCAGATATCCCTCCCTCCCCTGCAGCAGTGCAAAATAGACTCTGGGATAAATCGATATCAGTCCCAAGTCCTAGCCTAGATAGTTCCATATTAGAATTGGATTTACAGTAACTGTTGTACCCCATCTTTTTTAACAAGTAGAATGGGAATTTTGAGCATGCCACAAACCAGTAATTTAATTTTTCATGACAGAGCTACTGGCTTCTAGACACCAAGTTGCGCAGAAATTAATCATTCCTCAGATGCCAAACTAGACTCCACTTCTTCATCGACATGCATCCCCGACGAGGTCTAACCCTGCTTCGGACCCAGCTTACCCTGTCAACGCAAGAATGTTCAAGGCACCAAAGATTCTGAGCGTCATCGGCGGCCTCTTTTCTCTGAAAATTACAAACACGGACAAAGACGAGTCAATAGACGGACCTCAGATTCTCCAAGACCTAAAGTAATGCTCAAAAACTTGAAGGCCATAGCCATAAGGGTCCGATCCAGTACGTGTGCGTTACCTTTCGTAGTAGTAGGCCACAGGGCCTAAAATGGCGAACGCAATTATATTCCTGTACATGGACAACAAGAACTGGTTGAGTCCMGCATCCAGTGCCACCCGGGAGAACATCTGCAGACCCGCGTACCCCAGCTGCACCACCACCCTTGCACCATCTGTCGGCACCAGGGCAGCGATTGAATAATTCCAAATATCCACGTCACGCTCCACCCCCACCCAATATTCGCTCATCACCTGGCAATGCTAATTTATGATTTRTCTATTTAACGGATGTGACTAATTTATTAACCTCACACTATTTCAATATTTGTGCGGTCTGAAATGATTTCTGTCATGTCCTGAACAGATATTTGGGGCAGAAAAACAGTTTGGAGTAACACTATTTGATGAAACGTCAGGAGCAAACGAAATCCAGTAAGGAAACACATAAAGAGCTACCCGCACTTGTGATCGGTGATGAAGCAAAATTTACTACAACCTGAGGATCGGAAATAGCGGTTGCGACACATCTTCTATTGTTTGACTTTCCAGTGGTTCTGTAGTGTTTTTTTTTTTTTTCTTGAAACACAAGGGCAATTTCCATTAAAAAGGGAAACAGTACAAGGAGACCAAGGGAACCAGTCCCCGGCGGAAATATTTTGAGTTCTGTAGAGGTTTAGTGCATTGTTTTAAAACGAGTGGTCCAGCGATTGTAAACCATTGCAAAAGTGCAGCAATTTAAGAATTTAACCCTTCAACGACGGACCGGTGGCCGTGGAAATCATGCATTTTTGATACCGGGTGACATCATCTACTTTGACAAGCCAAATATACTCATTGGAAGTCAAAGTACAAGAAAAGATCTTCCCTTTCCACTCCTAATACCAAGGATGAAAAGTTGCAAACTTGCAATTCTATCCTACACTATTTGATTCTTTGTCATCCGGAGGACACAAAACGTTTGCTCCGGCGTTCAAGGGTTAAACCTTGCAGGAAGAGGCGGATGTTAGTTGTCCTTTAAATGAAAAAACTCATCCGGTGAGTGGGTACTTGCCAATTTTCATCCGTTCTTTTTGAGTAAGTGACCACACATATGTCAATCATCATGGGAAGTCAAATTTAGTGTCTTTAATTGCTTCCTTATTTTTAGGTAGGCCTAATTCTATGAAGACAGTAAAGGTTTTTACATGAAAGTGTTAAATTTGTGCCACGTTGTTCTTTTTGCAATTTTTGAATGGGTAGCATCACAACATCAAGTATTGGTTTGTACAATTTTTCCAAAGCTAAAATGTGAGTGAACAATGTTTTTCCCCTCGGTCAAGAACTACATATTGCACCCCGCGTGTCCCCACGGTGATAGGTCCGTCCTTTAAGGGTTAAACTAGTCTTGGGTACGGAACCAATGTACAATCATCTAGCTATGCCGGCCAAAACCTTTGCAAGAAATTAAATATTACAATCTCAAATAGATGGATTGCATATGACATTGCACGGTGTTTTAATTAGTACAACGTCGTGCAATGGACTTCACTAACTAATACCCTAACTAGCTTTAACCCTCGAAGCCCTTGAAGGACGGATCACTGGCCGTCGAAATCATGCATTTTTTATATCATGTGACATCATCTACTTTGAAAAGCCAAACATATTCATTGGAAGTCAAAGTACTAAAAAAGATCTTCCCTTTCCACTCCTAATACTGAGGATGAAAAGATGCAATTCTGTCCTACACGGCTACATGGTTTGATTCTGTGTCACACAAAATGTCAGAGGCGGCGTTCAAGGGTTACCCCGATTGAAGTAATGAAAGATCAGGAAATGGGATCGAAAATGGAATGGAAAGAGAATCACGAGGTGTCGAGAATATCGTGATTGATCACTAGCTGGCGAATTCATTCCCAAGTACGTTCAATCCATCAGCAGTTACCATTGCGTTCCAATACAATTGTTTGATTACAAGTAGAAGGTAATAAAGTACGTGAGTGATAGACCTTCTGAGATTCTATTGGCACCAATGATAGAATTTCATTACATCATCCAATAGTGAGTGAGTTCCACAAGGCAATTGAATTGGGCCGAGACACTCAGGAATCCTAACCCTATGCAACCACCATACTGAACAGCCACTAGTTGAATCTAACCAGCATTGGTGCATTACTTTGCACCATCCCTAGCATTGCAAAATTTGTCCTGAGCTAGCAAGTTACACATGTGCACAAAAGTTTCTAGCAATAAATGCACGCCGAAGCAATGCTTGAGCATGACCCAAAGTAGATATGTAACTGAACCACTTCAACATCAACGTACTAGTTGAATCCAACCACAAATGGTGCAAACTAAATCACCATCCCTACTTAGAACCCTATCATTGCAAAATCTGTCCTGAGCTAGCAAGTTACACATGAAAACAAAAGTTGCTAGCAATACCGAAACAGTGCTTGAGCATGACCATATGTCGTCCACCTGCATGGGATAGGCCGGACATCAGCTAGCTAGTGTACTACTGTACTCACAAAATGCACTGTTCACGGTCAGTCCAGAGAGTGATCGACCTAAAACCGAAAAAAATAAAAAATGAAATGAGAAGCCGAAACAAACTGTACTACGTTCAAAGTAGTCACCACGGACCACTTCAATAGATCAAGCAGTCACTCAATTAAGAGGACTCTGCATGGGCGTGCTTTGCTTCCGCTGATGCCCGTCGTTCCTGTAATTCACTGGTCGGTTACGCGCTCGACACTCCATCAAACACTGGATAGAGCACACTGTAGCATTCCTCGCATTCGCTTCCCTGTATTCATACGACTTCGCATTCGCCACTYTCTCCMGGCACCCCTCACAATACATCACATTCGTCTGTGCCGTGCTGGCCTTCCGTGTGTTCAGATGGTGCACGGAATGATCGTTCGAACAGATCCGCAAAACAGAAGTCGTGTCAAGGAAGGCACTTATATCGTCCATCCTCACAGAATTTTCGTAGCTCGTTCGGAAGATCTGCAAACGGGGGTGTTCGAAGTGGGGACGGCCCTCGAGAAGAAACTCACTCACGCACAGACCGCCTTGCTTGCAGGGGACGCAGAAGAAGCGCTTGCATTCCTTGCCGGTCTTCTCCTTCTCCTTCCTTTTCTTGCGTGCACCCCACAAAGTTTCATGACCTAATTTTTCAAAAAGGGTACTCAATAGTACTAGAAACCACCAAAACTGCGAGTGTTACATATTATCAAAATCAATTTCAGTCATTTAAGAAATTTTACTAGAATCGAAAAATTCATTTCTGTTTTCCATACCACCAAAATCTTGCTTCCAAATTTCTTGTTCTTTTGGGTAGTTGCAAGAAAGATTGGCCGTTTTGCGTAGCGTTTTGGAAAAAACAGAGTTTCTGCCGCCTAGTACTTTGAGTACTATGACTACTACAAAACAAAAACTGCATGCACTGTGCACCGTTGATTATACTGCAGATTCAACGTAAAGCTGCCAGCTGTCCTACTACTACTGCAAAGTATTAATCAGTACGTAGCACTACTACGGCAGCCCAAAGTTCTATTTTCCACAGAAAAGACCTTTGTCTCCTTTTTTCTTTTTAAAAAATTAACCGTAGCAAAATTAAAAAATCTAAAAATTGGCATTTTGTAATGACTAAATGCTAATCACATGCCACCACAAGATTGACCTGGAAACCATGTTCACCATTCAGAATGATGTGCACAAGGGACCCCTATTCGCTCGCATGTGCAAGACATGAAATAATGTTTTTGTAAATTCCCTTTGGTGGATTCATGCATTCCTAGTGTAGAAATAGATCGTAGAAATTTGAGCTCTAGATCATTAATTTAGGGTACTCCCCAGTACTAAAAACCCCTAAACCGCAAAATGTGACAAATTAGCTAAATTCAAATTTAAATACAAAATGATTTTTAAGAAATTCTGAAAAATAATGGATTTGATTACAATAAAGTTATCCATCTCCGTTAAAATTTTGAATTTCATCGGGTTCTATATTCAAAAGTTCTAATGGAAAACAACTTTGTCACATTGAATGTGACAGAAAATAGTACAAGTCTTTCTTGCAACTACCCTTTTGAGCATTTTTGAAAAGGTTATGGCCCCAAACAACTTCCACACGCAATGTGTGACACAAAATAGTACAAGTATTTCTTGCAATCACTCGTATGTTTGGATCTTCCATGTAGAAGCATTAAATACATTCTACTATTATCTTTATATTTTTTGGTCCTTTTTTTCTACGTCACAAACATAAAGATCATTTTAGAGCAAAATAACAAGACCAACATGAAGATCATTTTGGGATGGAGGGAGTATTTTGTAACCTCTTATCTAATTTGGGGTCTTTGATTCCAAATGCAAATTCAAAATTTTCAAGTTACATCATTTGAAATAAAATAAATGTGTGGCTTTTCCAACTTAAAATTTGGAGTGGTCTTTAAAAGGTTCAAAGCACTAGTATAACAAATCCAGTCGAATCTATGCATCTATATATGACTCTATGAGTCTATTTGTCCCCTAGAAGATTAAATGTGCATTGGGATGTTGTGTAATTTGAAACTAAGAGGTTTATTGATTGGATGATTATCACAAAATGATTTCATTTAAGAAATACATCACCTTGTTGCTTATTAATTAGGTTGGTTTGGGTAAAAAGTTGCTAGATAAATAAAGGTGAAGGTATGAAACATTTTTACAATTTAGGTGTTGTATATCTTGTGTTTGACTCAAATTGGAGTACTACCATGGGCATAATTTTGGGAGTTTTTTGGCCTTTAGGGGATTAGTTTGATGTATGTGAATTTGTGATCAAAGTGTATTTTTCATTTTCAATTGTAGGTTACATTTTTTGAAAATTAAAAACCATTTAGCATTAAAAATTCAACTTTTAGAATTTGTCACAATTTGTAATTTTTATAGATTTTAGTTACTATTAGTCTAATATCCACCAAGAATCCAAAATGAATCTCACTTAGAAATGATGAAGGAAAGTTCTTCTATTGGGCTTGCACCCACATGTCAAGGCTTAAGATATCTTAAAATTATGAATTATTTATATTTTATATGCTTCCTAAGTAGGCTCTTTTGTGCTAGCACTTCTAATCATGCAAATATACTTTTTTATCAATCTTTTGGTATAGTCTCATCTTAATCAAGTATTCAAGTTATTAAAAATGGCCTATTTAAATTTAAATTGTCTCTTAATGTCTTCACTAATTTTTAGCAATATAAACATCAAAGTGTATATTTTCTTAAGATAAAAACAATTTACTTGTTTTGTGAGTAGTAGCTTTTGAAGAATTTTTTTTGTGTYCTAATCCTTTGAGAATACAATCCTTGTAATGCTATACTGATTTTCACTTTTTCATTTTCATTATTACTACTCCATATTAAATTTCCAAAATCTCTAGTACTTCCAATATGAGACTTCAAATGCAACAAAATGAGCATGTGTATTATGCTTTTGCCTTTAACCACAAGACAAATAAAAATAACTCTGCTGTGAAGGTTGTTATGCCAAGAATTTACTACTTTAGTTTATGACAAAATGACAACAACACTTATTAATATTATTACATATATTGATTAAAAGTAATCCATTAGTACAACAAATCAAGTATTGAAAATTTAATGATGCTAGCATATGAGCATTGAAATGTGAGCACATGAGCCAAGGTTGAGCCTAAATATAAATAGATGCCCTACAAACATTGAATGGCATATAATATAAACAACTGTAATATAAGTATATATAAGATAAGTTCTATAATTATGAAAGTTTTTTATATTGTAGACACCTATAATATAGGTGTTTAGTCATCTAGGCTCATGTACTCATGATCCTAGACTCTTGTATTAGCACCCCTCAAAATAATTTAGATAAATGAAAATCATTGTTGTCAAAAAAAGAGTTCTATCATTCATCATCTAGAAAACTATAAAACACAATTTAGTTTAGTAACTAAGAAAATAACAACGGATGAGTTGTCCAATTTTAGATTTTAGATTTCTAGAGAGAAATATTTTATTTGATGTTCTCGATATGTGTTCTTCCTGATGCCTAAAGGTCCAAGGATTTGTGGTTTGAAAACGACATATTTTGTTGATCATATTGTAAAAAAACAATATTGAGATGGTGCCACATTGTAATCACGGAAGGGCATTTCATTTGTTGATCAAAGTGGACAACGTAAAGTCATCTCGTGACCTACTCCAAACCACTAGAAGGACAATTATGATTCATGAGGCTCAATATGGGAATGTTGGTCTTTTTGTGTTTATATTAGTGGTATTGCGGTAGTTAGTTGCAAGAAAACATGCAACTGGTATATTTTGATGAGAATTTTCAGGAAAGCCTAGCTACCTTGTAAACATTGGATCATGCAGTGATAATTGTTTTCCTTGCAATTTGCAAGGTTGTGGGGTTACTACGCCATTGGAGCGGTTTAGATTGTTGTCTACTTGGGTTGCATCATTGGAAGCATTATCTTTAGGGCCAAAATATGAAAGTGAGTAATTTCAGATACTCATGGAATGGAGATTGCTTCCCTTTGTGCATGTTACACTCAACTACTCTATCATACACTTGTTAATTTTAAGCAACAAATGTAATATAAGTATCTGAAATCACTCACTTTCATACTAGAAAACTCACAGCCCTATGGTGTTTTAGAAAATCGAGTTGCATTACATCTCGGAGTGTTAAATATGACAAGGTTTCATGGAAGAGGGATTTTCAACTAATAGTTGGAATTATAATTTGCATGACTTCAACTTTGAACCACAATGGTAAAGTGAAAGCTTAGTAATGCTTGTAGCGTTGAAATCTTCCAACTAGACTTACAGTGCATTGTTGTTTGTTTACTAGTTTTTTTTTTTAATTTGTACTTGTATTTTGTAGTTGATATACAATATATATGATCTAGATAGCACAAGACCACTGTTTGCCTATATTGGGATCTTTGGATTGTCATGTTGATGCTAGCCCAATTATCATCATTCWACTTGCTCCGCTACATCAACCTCGCCTCATTGTTGTTTTGATTGGGCTTTGCCATTTGTGTTGTGGGGGGTTGCATCTATGTAGGTTCAGAGTTCTGTCAGTTCTCCCATGGGCAGAATTTAAAATTTGTTGATAAAAGAAGATTATTTTCAATTAGTGCTCTCAGAGACATTTGTAGTTTTCTTAGATGAAAGTATCTATTGTTTTCATGTTTCTAACGTGCTTGATTTGATGATAGGTAATTTTAGTCAAGCCCCACCCAAAGACTRTTTTGTAGTTGGCGATCCCGTATCCAAGCTGTTTAATGTCTTCAAAGCACTTGCCATCATCACCACCACATTTGGTAACARAATCCTACCGCAGATTCAGGTAGAGCTAGCCCTTGCTTGATTCAAAAAGCACTCAAATCATAAAAGACTCCCCCTTTGACTAATCAATCCCCATACTTACAAGTAAACTTTAAAACTTCTTTATTGATAACAATCAACAATGGAGAATTGTTATTTCCYTCTTTTTTATTAAAAATTTTACTCCGCGGCTTTTGGCGCTTTGCGGTAGATTCCCCGCTTTTAGATGCATTGGTGCATTGCCGCATTGTTGTCTTGTTCAACGGGTTTGGGCTTCTAGAATGCATCGCTTCCATTCCACAAATTGGCTTAGATGCTAAGACTTTCAAATTCTTTGTTGGGTAATTGATGTAAGGCAACCATCCTACACACGACTCTTTAAGCTCTGAGTATGGTTTACATTTATTCGAGTAACCAAATTCTTGTCAACAATTGCAACATGTTCCAGTACACCAAAATTAGTATGCATTTTTAAAGTTGTGCATACAAAAGTTATTTTGGGGGCCATCGGGATATTGTTGTCTTGTTCAGCGTGTTTGGGCTTCTAGGATGCATCACTTCCATTCCACAAATCGGCTTGGATGCTAAGACTTTCAAATTCTTTGCTAGGTTAATGTAAGGGAACCTTAAATGCAAGCGTCTCTTAAAGCTCTGGGTATAGTTCACATTTGGTAGATTGACTTGAATTTATTATCCAATACAATTCAATTTTACTTGATTCTTGGTAGCCAAGTAAAAGAGTTAGTACTAGGTAACAATTTTGGACAATTGTAGTCATTACTATTTGTAGTGAAAAGGATGGTCGGTGGATACTCAATAGGGATCTAGAATGTTATGAATCTCTTTACTTTGGCCTATCTCTACAAAACTTGGCAATGAGGAAAGAAGGCTTTCTACAAATTTTTCATCTAGATGAAAAATTTATAAAGCTCGAGACCCACAGAATTAAGTAAAATACTTACTTTCTTGCTTCAACTCTAACTCAAATGAGGGTGGGAATGAACTCAAATTTTTGAGGGGTTGTTCAATGTTTAGTGCTTCAAAATTGTATGTAAAATTGATGAGGCACTTTTAACCCTGGAAGGACATTAAGGCAATAATTTGTGAATTAGATCATTCTTGGCAATGTACCTTGGTGATAGGTCTTGTCCTTTCAAGGTGAATTCTAGAAGTTAGGATAAGAGTTACAAGACTCGTCACCGAGGTACTTTGTCAAAAATGATCCAATATTTAGACCAATAGTTGCATTCTTCATTTCTACACTAATCTTGAAAGTCATCCATTGTCCACCTTTTGGTTTCAATGTCCTACCACTCTTAGGCAACTTCATTTGAAAGGTGCAATGCTCCAATGCAAGATTGCAACATYGSTATTACAAATGTCATTCSCATTGTTGAAATGCAAAGTGGACGTGTGTCATTATTGTGTATTTTGTTGTTCATGCTATGAGCGGATTAGTGAGAGAGATATTTTGAGACAATAGGTTTTGGACCATTACTTATTTCTACCCCCCTTTGGCTTGGTTAGTCCACCCCAATTGGTCTCATTAATCCCTCCAATTTTGTATTTTCCAAAAGCAATTGATATGGGTTAATGCCATCTCTATATTTTGTATACATTTTCATATGTATTTTGTTTGTATTTGGTATGTATCTCCTGTATGTATCCATATTTTGTATCCATCTCTTGTATCCATACAAGTAGTAGGAGAAGGTGTATCCATATCCTAGTCTAACAACCAAGATTGCATTTCAACCAACGACAATTATACACTTTTCAAATTGGATCAATGGCGTTGGAGAGGGATGAAATTATTTTCTAAGAAACCAACGGGTTTCAATTTTTACAATGAAGGGGGCATAATTGCAACTTCTTCAATTGCATCTTTTCAATGGATAGTAGTGTGAATTTTAAACCAATCGTTGGTGTAGCTTTGTGATGTTCTAATTAATCTATAATGTTTTGAAGGATGCAACCCCGCATGTCCCATGACCGTGGTAGTCACCAAATTGCTCCAATTATTGAACCAATAGGTGCATTCATTGCAACAATGAACAATGAAGTACACAATCTTTCATTGTCATTCATTGACTATTTTTTTGCTTTTGTGTCCTTCAAGAGTTAATTTGTGAATTGTGACCCCTTTGGTTTTAACGTTATTTATTGTTGCCCTCTCTTGTTATTAATGTTAACTCATAAACCTCTTGACTTGTCTCTTTAAGGACAAAAGTTACATTGATACTCTATCGTGAAAAGGACACAATGGCTCAAACTAAATTCATACTCCCGGCCTCCGTCTAGAAATAAATCCAAGGTTTCCTAGAAATGGCTAGATTAATGCGTAAATTTTCCTATTTTCAAGAGATTGCAAAGGTGTTGTAGCTTTCACTAAACCCCACCAAGTGTGAAAAAATGGAATTCAAAAGGGAAGTAACGCATGTTGAAAACAAATGGCAAAAGTCACAATTTTTTTTTCTTTTTGGAATTGCTCCGATGGTTTTAATTTTGATCCATCTTTGAGCAATGTTGATGCCGTGACGTTCATCAATGTCCTTTGTATTCAATTCCAACAATGTCTTGTAATTCAACTCCAAGACATTCTTAACAAGAGATTTGTTAACTAGTAGCAATGTTTGTATAGTTTTGGATTGAATTCTTTGCCTTTGGTTGGTTAGTGGTTACGTTTTGATTCCTTTAGCAAAGATTGAATTGCTCTAAAGTCTTTGGAGTGTGACATCAGTCTACAAATTCTTTTGCTTCATGGTGTTTGAACTAGCTTCACTTGTTGTCCATCAAGTTATGAGGAGCCAATTTCAAATTTAATTTGAGACAAGTATATTTGGAAACCTTCAATTTATTTGGAGACGGAGGGAACACTTTTGATTACCGATTGAGCCCATATGAGATTGGGCAACCTAAGTCACGTGTTCAATGAATCAACCCCTAAAGGACCAAGGCCCTTTTTTTTTTTGCAGAAAAGCACTCAAAACCACCATTTCTATAGCACATAGCAAACAAATTAGAAATTTGTTGTTTGTGCACATCTAACCGTTGGATCTTAAACCTCACTATTGTAGTATGAAATTAAATGGTAGAATTTTCAAAAAAATTGACCACACGGTTTGCAAGATATTCTACGTTTAAAGTGGAAAAAGCAAATATTTTAGTACATTGCGGGACTAGATTATTTGACGTTGAACCTTCTTAACTTTAATGTTTTGCACTACACAGTTTTGAGCTTTACATTTTCATGGTGGAGAATCGAGTTGAGAGTCTAGGAAAAAATTGCAAAACTTAAAAAACCATAAATTGGAGTCTTTACAAAATTGTTAAGTAGAAGTAGGTGGAAGATAGAACAAAAATCTAAATCATGAATATCTCTAAGATGGAATTAAAATGCACTAACCCCAATGGCAAGATTGTTTTAACAAGCAAAACAAACCATGTGGAACTTTTTTTCAAAAAAATTGTAAAAATTGCATTCAAGAAAGAATCCTACAAGTTAGTTTTTCAAAAAGATGCTTAGATTGCCCAAAAAACAAGATTGTCCATTTTTGTAAAGATTATATTGAATAAAAAAGACTAAAAAGTTGGGTGAAGACCAAATGAAAAAAAAAAAAATAAACTTAACATAGAAAATGTTGGGATGCATACATATTAGAAAAGAAATTGACAATACGTATGAAGAATTGAAACTCCTCTGCATAGTTTTGAGAATTCCTTCCAATTCAAGTTAAACTTTTATTAAAATGTCCCCAAAATTGCATACCTTGGCCTATACTACATGTATTCCAAAAACTAAGAAAACAGACTCTTTGTTGTTTGATCTTTAGATAATGCTAAATAAATAAAATTAAATAAAATCTTTTATCAACTTAAATGGGTCATTGCAAGAATGACCTGTCCTATTCTGCGTCACAAATAGTGTCGCTCTTTTGTAATTTTCAATAACGTTGAAAGCATAAATCCCATAAACTTGAAATTTTTATTGGAGATGCCTAACTTGATGATAATCATATCTTTTATGTTTCAAAAGATTTAAAAAATAAATTTATATTTAAAAATCATTTTTGCTAATTTGTCACACTTTGAGGTTTAGAGGTTTTCACTACGTTGTGAGTCACAAAATTTAATGATTTGGAGCTGAAATTTTCATAGTCTATTAACATAGTAGCAAAGCATAGAGCTACCAAAGGAAATCTCAAAATTTATTATTTATGTCCTCCACATGAGTGCAAACAGCACTCCAATTGCGCTCAATTTCAAACCATTGATGATGGTTTTAAGACCATTTTTTTGGTGAAATCTCATCACCATCAACTCTTTCCAAATGGACAATTTTTAATTTTTGAAAAACAATATTTTCCTATTTTTTACAAATTAAATTGTCAAAGTGCCTATTTTCATGAGATTTTGCACTTTTCTAGATCACCTAGTTAGAAAATGTCTCTATGCTTTTCCTTCCGAGGATAGCTTCTTCTTAAACGTATATACATTAAGCATATTTTTCACATTTTTTGAAATTTTTTTTTCTAATTTTCTAATTTTATAGTACTCCCAAAAATCATGAGTATTGTAGCAAAGTGTCCAAAAAACGGCAAGTCTTTCTTGCAATGACCCAAATATGCTTCTTCTCCACCATTTTTCATATTTGGGAATCAAATATTGTGTTCTTTGCACTTGCTCAAAGGTAGTGCACTTTGAACACATGTGGAAGGTGGACACTTTATTATTTTGAAAAAATCTTTTTGTGGTATTGTGTTACTTTAGTAAAAGTCCTTGTGTCTCAATTTTGAGCTTCAAATTTTTATTTTTGGGTAAAACAATAGGACCTAAAAGAACCCAAATGACCAAGGTAGACACTGGACATCCAATGGGTGACTTCTTCAAAATAGTAAAATAATTTTTGAAACCCCCAAAAAAATACTCAATATCTAAAACTACCACACATGTCTTCAATTCAAATTTCATGTGAAACCAAAATACAACACAAAGGTTATGAGCAAAAAAGACATGTTCGAGGCCAAGCGGACAAAAAATAGGACAATTGATCAAGAACTTTTGGATAGAGCTTGTATGAGAGAAGGATTCTAGCATTGGACTCTTTTAGTAGTTGCTTCAATTTTTTTGTGCATTTGGGATTGAAGGGAGGAAGTGCTTGGGTCAGTGTTGAGACTTGTCAATACAAATCAGTCTCTAGTGATCAGAGCCAAATCAGCCAATACATCGTAAAGCAAATTAAGAAGATTGAGGGGGGATTATTAAAGAAAGGAGTGTTACTGCGTTATTGTCCACTTCTAGCGTTGTTGCCGATCAAGGGAGATCCAAAGGGCCACATCAAAATGCATTGGAGTGCCACATCTGTTCAAAGTCCCGGACTCATGCTATTGCAACTTCTTTTGGGCATGTTTTCTATTGGCCATGCGTGTTCGCATTGGTAATTGACAAACAAAAGCCTTGCCCCATGTGTGGAACCTTCTTGACAAGAGACATGAACATCCTTCCCTTTTATTGTGTAGCACAGGCAAGTGAGGTTAGAGCTTCTTCAAAAAATGGCATTCCGCCACGCCCAAGCAATCCAGAAATATTCATGCCTCTCTTGGCAAGCATGGAGCTTTCAATCCTAAATCAGTTGAATTTAGACACTACAACCCCGATGACCGTGTTACAACAAATAGAACAAGAGGTTATTCATGAGAAAGCCCAAAATATAAGGATGGTCGTTAAGCTCGGAAAAGCTAAAAGAGGAACAAATGCTTAATGACAATTCAAGAGTGGAACTTGCAAGGATGGAACGGAAACCCCGCCGAGCTAAAAGCCACAACAGGCCATAAAAGTGTGAGGTTGGAAGGACAACTAGCTCAAATGACTCACTTGTTGCCTAATAGGTCAAGCGATGTGGACATTAAATGTAGAATCCATTGAGAACAAAGCTTCATTGCATGATGCATCCTCTTCTTCCAACCATAGCCCCTAAAGTTCATATCGGCATAGTGTACCTTTTTGAAAAGGAAATCTAGCTAAGTTAGAGATACTATTTACTTACATGGATGTAGTCCTTTACATTTTTCCTTCTTTTAATTGACAATATGTCAATATTTCAAAAGAAATCATTTAATATGAAATGATTCATGTGATTTTCTATATGCAAAAGCACTCTCAAATTAAAACGTTGTAAATCTATTGGAAAGGATACTATTCGGTGCAATACATTGTTCACAATGATCATTGTATCCTACAACAAGTCTAAACAATGAAATCATTTTAGTTCAAGATCATTTGTTGTTCATGATATACACATCTAAGCATAGGATCTTACACCTAACTAGTATGAGAATATGTRGTAAAAATTTCAAAAATTTTGACTGCACAAATTGCAAGATATTTGCATTTAAAGTGAAAAAAACAAGTTTTTCAGCACATTGCGGGACTAGATTATTTGACTTTGAACCTTCTTAACTTTAGATTTCTACACTACAAGAAAATAGGGGTATAAATGACTTATGACTTATCCATAATGACTACACCGACAACAATGACTGCAAAATAGTCACACTATTTTGCAGTCATTGTGGACAAGTCATTTATACCCCCATTTTCTTGTAGTGCTTTAAATCTTTATGGTGGAAAATTGAGTTGATAGTCTAGGAAAAAATAATTAATACAAAAAAGCTAGACTGTTATTCTTTAAAAAAATTTCAAATAGAAGCAAGTACAAGATAGAAGAAAATTCTAAATTCTAAATATCTTTAAGATGAAATTAACACGCACTAATTCCAATGGTGAGATTCTTTTAGCATGAAAAATAAATCATTTGGAATTTTTTTGTTGAAAAATTGTAAAAATTGCATTCATAATCAAATTCAACAAACTATTTTTCCATAAAGATGCTTAGACTGCACAAAAAACAAGATCATCTTTATTTCTCTCATAATATATCCAAATGGAATGAATAAGATAATTCCATGTAGGAAAAATATAATCTATGAGGAAAAAATTTTAATTTTAATTTTAATTTTTAATTTTTTTTGGCTACCCTGCTTTGAGCTTACTTGGGCATAACTTTTGTTCCCATGCACCGATTGAAAAAAAAATTATATTCCCACACACCTCATCAAGTTTTCTATCTTTGAAAAAAGTTTAATAAAATCAAGACAAAAATTGAGACTATAGGTACATGCCCAAATCGCATTTGTCCCCCGTACTTTCGTAGGAACACTAGTCTTTTAGGGGTTAATCTCAAAAAATATAATATGTTTTTATTAATGTTGAAAATTCTTATAGCCCTTTTAATATGGAATCCAAAAATAAACATCAATTTTGTTATATTGGTAGACTTTAAAACACATCGGCATGTTTTAGAACACATGTTTTGAAATATGAATTCATTCCCATCTTACAATTTAGAATTTTAGACCCTCATGTCCATAGATTTCACAATTTTTGGCCCCAAAATCATGTTTATTAAACAAAATTAACTATAAATGTAATTATACATGAAATGTCAGAAATGAATTGTTTGAAGACAATAATAGGCCGTCATTGCATGAAACACTTATACTATTTTCCGTCACATGTTGGAAGTTGAAGTTGGTTTGTAGCATATTAAGTAATGCAAAAATATTCCAATCAACATGAAATTCAGAATGAAGGTTATTTTTCCATTTTTCAACGTCCTTGAATTTTTTCAATTTTTTTTGGAATGATTTCAGGGGGGCATGTGCAATTTCCATAATTTGTCACACTTGTGGTTATATTGGTTTTGAGTACTTTCGAATACCCAAGGTAATGAAGCTGGACCAGAGGTTTTGTAGGGTTGTTCTCCTAATGAACATACAACTTCTCAAAAGAGGGATTCGCAAACCAGTGCTTCTTGTGCCTTCTTTAATGCCATAAAGTGTGCTTCATTTAGCATGCATTTTTGAGCAATAGAAAATGGAAATTCAATATTTTCTTAGGAATTGTCTTCTACAAAAAGTTCCTAAGAATGGCCAGTTTTTTTGCTTAATTTTCAAAAATGATCTTCTAATTTTAAAAAATGGAAATGTCAACAGGCATTTTTCAGTAGAAAAGACAATCCTTGGTGGATGATAGTACTCGAGCGTTATACTAAGTACTCTATAGTAGTGGTGGAGGCCCACTATGGATGAGAAATCCTACATGGACATTATCTAATCCCTATACCTTAAACACTAAACGCACAAGTCATCCACTGTGAAGTGGCAGCGTGTCGTTCTATTGGCCCATCTCATTTTCAATTAAAGGCCCATGTTTCATCTTCTGACCATGTAATAGTACACACAATACTTGTAGTACTCGTAGTACTGTCATAGCAAAAACATAGAACGCAACAAATAATACAAGTGTTTCGTGCAATGACCCAATAGAATTAAAAAAACTAATTATATGAGTTTCTTAACACATGTATGATGGAATAAGCTACCCAATTGTAGTGGCTTTTTACTAAAAATTTGATTTTTTTAACAAAAATTAAACTCTATGACTGAATTTTTATTTTAATTAGAATGAACTTATTGTATGGATTTTTCAAAACTATGCACCCCGCCAAGCGCGCGAAGACCGGCAGTCGTGGGCAGACCAGTCCACTGAAAAGTTGCGAAGCCTGCAACAAGGCCATTGCGAATTCCCAGGATTGCAAGGAAGACTTTCTCCTGTGTTCTGTGGAGTGTCTGATCACGCTAGCACAGCGGCAGCCGGAGAGGACTCTTCTCCGGATGCGAGACGGTGCCTTGGCTCCCACGGACGAATTCCCACTGACGGCAGTTGAGAAAATCAAAGGGAACCTCACTACGACTGCAGGATCGAGTTCGAAGTCGTCTTCGAAGGCTCTGGCTGTAATCGAAGATCGCTCTGGAAGCTCCAGTGGTGGTGGAAACGTTGAAGAGGAGGAGGAGCCTGCTGCTGCAGCACGTGGCTCCATCGGTCGGAGAAGTGCTCCAGTGAATTACCGGGACCTTCACCTTGGAGGAGCGGCAGGAACTGCTGCAGGAGGAACTCGAGGTTCTGCCACAGGAGGCTCTCGGACTGCAGCAGCTCCTGGAACTCGAGGTACTACATAACTAAACTTCCATTTTGTTATATTGGCCGAATTCCAATACTTTGTGACGTAGGTTACATGCAGGATGTAGGACCTGAATTAAACAGATAAAAATCCATTCCAGCTTGCCCTAGTTTCTACACTGAGATTTATTAGAGCCTTGTGAATTAGGATATATGTCTCAAGTTTTGACGTTTGCGCTTGCAAGTTGCACAACTGAATATTTAGCAAATTAGCGGTGCATATATAATGTTGTGGACTCCTTCCAATTTAATGAAATTGAATTRGAGCATGTTTGCTTGTGCCAATGAAGGATGTATATTGCATGCATTTAGGTATCTTTTGTAACGATTTTCATTGCTTTGGCATAATCATCAGAGTTTGGCACTTTCTAGTTGTCTTAGTGAACTGCACCATGTATGCATGTCGATCTGCTTGAGGTGAATTAACCATATTCCAAATTTTTTTTTTTTGTTCATTCAAGGTACAGTGTTTAATATTTCGTATTGCACTTTACATTACACCAAGACCCCCGCCACTTACGACCATTCATTGAATGTGTGGGTCGTGAGCGCCGGGCCAGTTGTGCTCTGCATCCTGCGCCTCTCTTTATTTAAGAACATGGATACAAGCAACACCTTCTCATAAACGAGTACTTGAAGGGGGAGGTCTGCTGATGGAGATAGCACACGGAGGAAAAGTCATCCAATCACTTGTAGTTTGCAGAGAGCTTTGTGTATTTAATGTCTGTTTTGTTAAATTGGCAGAAATTCCAATGTTTTAGGACACATGTTCTGAAATGTAAATCCATTCCTCTCTTACATTTTAGACCCTTATGAACACATACTTCACAGTTTTTGACCCCAGAATCCTCGCCAGAATCATGCCAATTTAACAAAAGTAACTACATTTAGATGTAGGTTACAATTGTTGACAAGATAACCCTCCCATATTAACGATCATTATCGATCATTTATAGAGTCTGAGCATTTAAATGAGACAAATTTGGAGCTTTTTGTCATACAATATGGTCAGGAAAGAAGTGTTGGAACTTGGATGGAAGTGAGGCCATCTGTCTATCCAATTTCTCTCAACACCAGCCTGGCGAATTTCATGGTCCATTTCATTGAATTCGTGGAATGCCACAACTTCGGCACTTTCCAGGGTCGGTGCGTAGCCAAAAACTGAAGTATACCTTCACCAATCATCATGTTCATTACAGCTCTGCACAGCAGAACGTCACGATTCTTCACAATATTCACAATAGTTCAATTTGATGAAAGGAAGTCATGGCAACAACAATGGGACCGACGACACAGCTTCTTTAAGAGATCGATAGAGATCGAGGTGGAACAAATTGCAGCTCTAGTTTGTGCCGCAATTTCAGTTTCTCTGTTCCAGCAGTACGTGTTGGCCAGCCACCTTTCATTGTAACGACGACCTGAGTCCGGGTTTGACGTTCGTTGGGAAGACGTTCGTTGCAAACAATCATGCTTTTGAGAAAAATGAGACCGCCAAGAACATGATTCCGGAGATTGATCACTGGGAGGTGTAATTTATAAAAATGCTGGAAGCCAGATCTCCCTATGATCACTTATACCTTTTGGGAAGTGTTACTGTATAAGTAGTAAACACTTACTTGACAAGGCTGAACAATTTCAGTAGAATCAATAATGAGTTCACCCTGTGATCAACCTACTTTCTCTTGTCTCCCGATTGCGCATCTTTCAGTGAGTGATTGATGTACAACAATGATGGACTTTTCAGAATAGCAAAACATTTATTTATTATTCTCATCCACTGGAACGGAATGTGGGAGAAGATTGTGAAATGAAACAACAATATGCAACCTACAATTTTGCAGGTTGTCAAGCATGCCAAATAATCATCCGACATTAGTATACACTCTTGTAAGAATCTGCTACTACTAACGTGCTCATTCAACGGGCAGTGTCATCTTTCCCTCTGAGAGCCGGAAGCATCCCTTCGTGATCTTACCGATCTCACAGACAACCCCTTGATTCTTTGCTCTCCGTCACGACTGCCGGAGCTGCCGCTTCTCAGAGATGCAGAATCAGGATATGTGTAGAAATCATCATCTCTCCCGCCATACAATGGCTTAACCGGTGGACTCAGAGGCTCCATGTCAGGGCTGCCCAACCACCTGCCATTGTAGCCCATGCCTCTCTGCAGAGAAGGATTGTTTGAAAGGGACGCTTTGGCATCGGCTATATCCAGTTTCAGGTTCATCGGTTTCTTCTCCATCCCTTGCTGYTCATTTGCTGTCMCATCATTTTCTGGTGCTTCAGCGATGGATGGCATTATCGGGTCTTCCATCAATTTGTTGCTGACTGTATCTGTCTGCGTCTGGCCTCCACTCTTGGCTTTCTTTTGTTCTTCTCTGTACTTCTTGAACTCCAGCCATTCCTCAAACTCAGTTCTCATAGTCGTGTCCAAATGCTTTAGTGACTTTTTGCTGTCACCTTCCCCATCCTTGTCCTTGTTCTTMTCCTTCTTCTCCGACTTCTCAGATTTCTCGCCATCCTTGTCCTTGTTCTTCTCCTTCTTCTCCGACTTSTCAGATTTCTCGTCATCCTTGTCCTTGTTCTTMTCCTTCTTCTCCGACTTCTCGGATTTCTCGCCATCCTTGTCTTTGTCCTTCTTCTCCGACTTTTCAGCTTTTTCGCCACCCTTGTCCTTGTCTTTATCTTTCTTGTCCTCCATGGGAACCAGCTTCTCCTCAATGTCGCCACAGAAGCTGGCAACGCGGGTCTCGAAGTAGCGGCTGGTCGTGAAGGTGGAGTGGATCTGCCCTTCGATGCTCCATCTCAACCTCTTGCCCTCCATGGTCTTGGGAAACCGCCACATCATGGTATCTGAAAACTCGGTGCCAGTGAAGATGATGCCTCCCTCGCTGGTGAAAGGAAGTTGGTCCAAGRGATTGCCTGGAATTCTCCGCCCCCACTTCCAGTGCGAGTTACTCTCCGCCATGCGATGGGGGTTGGACCGCTCGAACGGGATTCCTTTCATTGATTGCAGCGTCCACACGAAGCTGCCCCCGCGATCATCCTTCAATGGCAGCTGCTCAAACCTCCACGGCGTCGCCTTCATGGTGGAGGACATTGACACACCAGCCGAGGCTCGCAGCCCCGCACCCACCCCTCGTGTTGAACCATCCCCAGCTGCAGTCCCAGCGGAGATGTTCTCCGCCTTCCCAATCTTGTACGTCGTGTTCGAGGACGAATTCGTCATGGTCACGAAGGAGCCTTCCTTCGCCTGCGGCATCACAGACAATGTCACAACTGTCGGAAAATGTCCCATGTGCGACTCGTCCCATTTCGAATTCTCCGCTTTGAACCTCACATGCTTTACCGCCACCGTCACCTGATTTCCAAAAGACCACAAGCCATCAGAACATTAATCAAAATCAACGAGATTCAGTGTTCTTCTTCAAAATTGCATTCCAAGAAGAAACAATTTACCTTACAGTCTAACCTTCATATAACATGACGATATTCCTGTTTCAAGGAATGAACATGTGATAAATCATCTCTCCGATCGATCCATGATTACGGTTATGAAGTTAGGGCTTCCCAAAAACATCAGAAAATTAACCCCGAAGTGCCCAAGGCCCGAAGTGCGCAAATGTGGTGTCCACTAAACTTTGAAGTTGAAGAAAACGTAGCTAAGTTGCTATTTTTAGTAGTTTGTATTTTCGGTAAATGCCTATTAAGGTCTAGCTTTAACATCAGAAACTTGATCTGGAAAATAAATGACTATGATTTTTCTACTCAAGATTTTGTGCAAGGGTACCTTTTGTAATCTTGACTTTTCTTAGTGTTGAGGGTCATTTCCCAAATACACTAGATCTTGGAGACAAAATTGCATAAGAAATTCACTTAAGAAAAATGTAGAGTAGATTTTGAGAAGCTATAAATTGATTGGGGTTCCAAAGCTAAACATGTGCGTGAACAGTGTTTTTCCCCTCGGTCAAGCACTACATATTGCACCCGGCCTTCGCCCGCGGTGATAGGTCAGTCCTTTAAGGGTTAATGCACCTCCAGAGCTCTTGATTTTGGGGGTACTGTTGTACGTTGCCTACCGTACCTTTGGAAGGCTTTTCATATTTATTTATTTTATAAGCAAATGACAGAAGATTCAGTTCCGTCATTGCTAAAAATAAAACAGGTGTATATTCTTTATCTTTTAAGGGGAGCGTATATTGTTTTCCAAATTTATTTCATAAAGAGGTCTTTTGAATATTGACAATTGATTGACTGAGTTGAGTCAGCAGTGACTGGACAGTAGAATGTTGCTTAGAAGCTGCTTGCAAAGTCAATTAAGGTAGAGGCACCTAAATGCGACATTTATTTTAGATTTTCAGATTTAGAGGGTAGCTACATAATAAAATGATGTGTGCTTGTTAGGAAATGGTTTAGGAAATCAAGAAGATTGGTTTTGTATTTTTCCAAGCTTATATGAATATAATAAGAAGTTTTGAAAACAACTACATAGATGCATCTATTGTGGACACTAGACTAATACCAAAGTGGGCACATGGAAACACTTGTAAGTGACACACTCTAAGCTTGGATCGCATGTGGGTGATTGGTCATTTCTTGGAAGAGTGCCAACTTCTTGGAACCCCACTTGTCTACATTGGATCTACTTGGGCTTGGATTTAGGTCGTTTTTTAGGTGTCAGAAAACAACTAGTGTTACATTTGGGTGTTGATAGCTTATCGTTACCTCAAAGGTCTAGGGATATTATAAGGTAGAAGTACCTATTTTTGATAATTTAGGCATTTCAACCTATACTGGATATAAGAAGTTTGTTGAGAAATTGAGCTCAATGTGTACGAACATGAACATTAAGAAGAATGCAAAAAAGAAAGAATTTTTTTTCCCAAGAGGGTCATTCCAAGAAACACCGGCCCTTTTCTTTGTCACAAAGAGAATGGCTCTTTTTTCCTCTGCTATAACTTTTGGATAATGAATGCAATGCAAAAAACAAAAAACTCATTTCTAGATGTTGTGATTGTTATTGTGTCCTTTATTTTTTTTAAATTTAAAAAATTCATTTTATATTTAAAAGTCAATTTTGTTAATTTGCCACATTTTGGAATTTAGGGTTTTGAATACAAAAAAAGTTGTTTAAACTAATGATTTTTGGCTTAAAATTTTGTGGTATAATCCTATAATAGGCGTACATGTCTTCACTAAAGGGCATCTAAAAATACACTATTCTATGTCCTCCACGTTCGTGCAAATAGGCCTTCCTTGCACATGCACTTGTAAACAATAAAATGGTTATGACTTTGTTTTTTTGGTCAAATCTCATCACCATCAAGTCCTCACAAATGGCAAATTTTATTTTCTTTGAAAATTGTTTTCTTATTTTTTTACAAATTAAAATGTCAAGGTATGCATTTTTTGTGACAAATTTTTGGACATAGAATTTTGGATAGAAAACGGGTAGGTTGTGTTTTTAATTTATAATAAATCAATTGAAGTGAAACTAGAAACACTAAAAATTACTCATTTGTGAGGACTTGATGGTGATGAGATTTTATCAAAAAAACAAAGTCATATAGCTTGTTCAAATGGCCAATGAATGATGAGATTTTGCTCTCCTCAAGGCTAAAAGCAACCTCAAAGCTACTATATTAAAAAAAAAATTTACTTTCTAGTGCAAAAAGTACAAGTTCAAATTGTGATTCAATACCCAAGATTGAAATTGATAGGTGCATCTCATGAAGACAAAAAAAATACCACTAAGAAGTTCATATGTAGTTGAATATTAGAGAAATTTTCATGAAGATTTGAAAACCAAGCCTCTAGATCAATGACTATCATTTAAAGCTAAAGCAATAATGGAGGTCATTTTTGCATTTGGAATTTAAGACTTCTTTCTAACAATGATTCACCAAATGCATGAATATTCTATGAGGGAGAGTCAAAGAAAGCAATCCATCTAAATTTGAAGACCTAGATATCTAAAGGGAGGTATACAAACGACTTAAGAGGGTCGCATCAATGTTCATGGAGAACCACTAGTTATTTCATTGTACGTTGGTGGAATAGAAGAAAAAAAAGTTGGGTGCAATTGAAAATAATCTATAAAATTCCTATTAACCCCTAAAGGACCAAACTGCGTTTTTAGGCAACATAGCGATTTCGGGCAGCTCACTACGGATGGAGTTTTCATTATTTTTCCTTGACATTTTCACACAACATGTGCCCAAGGAGTAGCTTTAAGGACCAGCAATTTTCATAACATTTGACTACATGGTTAAAAAGTTATTGGATGCTATGTGATTTTCAGTGGTCGGCGGGCAGTCCGGGCAGGTCTGAAAAAATGACTTTTTTCAGAAATAAAAATTTGAAAATGATTATCTACAACTATATGTACATGAGAAGCTTTGAATTACTCCATTTTGATAAACGGTTCAAAAGTTATGAAGAGTTTTTGTTTGCTAGCAATCATGGAATCTCTACGCTAAAATAAACTTTGAAGTCCTTTATTTAACTCATTTTTCAATAATTTTGAAGAAAAATCAAAACATTGGGTGTGGATTGTTTATTACAACATTTCAACCATTGGGATTGGCAATTTTCAATTTCATAAATAAATTGTTAACAATTTAGTATTTTGAATCATTCTCTACTTCTTGGAAACCCGACTAACAATTATTGGTGATCTGCTAACCCCCTAAAGGTGCAATATTTATAGAGTTTTTAAATGGGTTAGCTTGGATTTTGGACTCATTCCTATAATGTCAAATTTTTTAGTAAGTTTTTTAGTAAGTTTTTGAGAAAACTTAAGCCTAATGATTTATAGTATGTTTCCAGGAATATAATTTTAATCCATTTGCTTGTAAGGAGGGACATTGTGCCTTTCTAAGCTCAAAATGTTTGAGCTTAAGCAGCTAAAGAATAAAAATATAACTCCAAAAGCAAATTAGATTTTGATTTTTTTTTGTCTCATAGGATGTATTTATATGTGTTTATGTGTATTTATGTGTATTTTTTCAACAAGATTTGATTGATTCCATTTGGATTAGTGATGTGAAAGTTATCAAGCCAAATCTTGTTTCATAGGCAATCAAAGCATATTTCAAAAAACATACATGATTTGTTTTTTAGTTCAACTTCCTCAATTTTTTGAAATAAAATTATCCATATTGTTTACATTACTTGCTTCAGCAATCTCATCATTAGAATTGACATGTTTTTATTTCATTTTAGATCAATTAATAAATAAAATTTCCTTAATATCATGTATTAACTTCAATTTAACAATTTATAAAGACTGAAAATATAAATAAGCTCTTTCAAAAAAAATCCTGGAAATTTCTTTTTTCAATTCTCCAACATAAATATTGAAACCTCTAATCTTTGGAGTAAAAAGATTAAATGAAGAAGATTCATAAGTTAAAAACCTAAAGTAGGTGCAAAAAAGAATTCTTTCCACTTTGGACATGGATATTTTACTATGCAGTGAAAAGTGTCAGTCACAGATTTTGCATTAATTAACAACCCCCCTCGCTAAAAAACGAGAATCGTTGATTTTTTGTAAAAAAAATTACAACCCGCCCCTCACAACCGTTGATCTCAAAAAAATTGAATACGAATACAGATACGGGATTGGGTACTAATACGGTATTAATACGGTACTAATACGATACTGATACAATACTAATACGATACGGATACGGATACGGATACGGTACTGATACTTATACGGATATGGATACGTATTGGAATATATACGGGTATTGATACGGTACAAATACAAGTGTAATATGGGATATATCCCATATTGTTTGCCCTCCCACCCACCCCTGAAAATTACAAGAAGGGGAGGGTGACAGAGGGTGGGTGAGGAGTGG
>VACF01002399.1:0-112940 GCA_006891605.1 Pleurozium schreberi | reverse complement strand
TCACGTGGTACTCCTCATATTCACTAAAGTCAAAACCAAAGAACAAAATTATAGATAGCTTTGTAATGTTTTTCTATATTCAAATCRGTTATTGTATTTTTGGTCAAATTTCGAAACTACCAATTTCATAACTACTACATCATGAAACATGATTCCTGAAATACTTTCATGTCTCTAAGGGTTCTTACCTCCATGACAATTATTGTACTCAAAAGATTTCCGACACGATGTCACTTGCCCACTTCCAATGCGGTTTAGGGTGCCAACACATTAAGTACTGATGAAGTTTTATTAATTAAGATTCATGAGTTGCTATTGCCGACACAATCTACCGTACTGATCATACCAAACTTCTCTAAAGAAGTCTGCATGTGTTTACGTTCCGTTAATTATCACCAAAGTGAAATGCAGACTTCCAATGCAATCATCTCATGGTAGGAAAACAAAAAAGATGTGTCATTACTTTAATTGAAAAGGTAATCAAACCAGCCACCCATGCATGCTGTAGCTTCCAATGAACTCACTCTCGATATGCCTGAAGTTGGGTTGCATTGTCAAGCACAAAGTCGTGCATCCAGCTTTTGAGCTCTTTAGATAATCTTCGGGGTCTGCCTTTACCTTCGAGAATTTCATCCGTCATTGACGGATCCTCTTTACTGTCCCAAACTCGCCTACTCGTTGGGTTGTCTGCCGCCATGTACTCTGTCACAAAGCCCAAGGCCTGCTCCACTTGGTACCCCTGCGCTATACTTCCCTCAGGTTTTGCGAGGTTACGTACGAAGCCCTTCAGTCCTTTGAAGTATCTCTCGTAGGGGTACATCCACCTCGTATGCACAGGACCACACATATAAAGTTCCTCGACAAGATGCATCGTCAGATGCACCATAATGTCAAAAAATGCAGGTGGGAATTCCCTCTCCAATGTTGCAAGTGTTTCTGCCACATCGTCCAATAGTTACATCTTGCTGTTAGGGTCAATGGCCTTCATGCAAAGTCTTTGGAACACTCTGCTCAGCCTCATTATCACTCCGACCACACGTTTGTTGCCCACATTTCTTAAGCATACTGGCAGAATTTGTTGTAATAAGACATGGTAGTCATGAGATTTCAAACCTCTGAACTTTCCACCGCTGATTTTGGTGTGCAGTGCTGATACATATTGTGACGGAAACTTGATAGACTTCAATGTCTCAAAAAACTCTTACTTATCAGCTCTTGACAAAATATATGGAGCATCTGGAAGCCAAATCTGATCACCGTTTTGGCCACGTCGTTGGATCCACAGCTGTAGACGAAGTTTTGTCCTCAAAACAAGACATGATGGACAAGCAAGATTGTTTGAGCACCTATACAATTAATGAAGACATTGATAGTGCAAGAGCCGCAAACAGTCACTGTGACCTTCACATGTTCAAAATGATTTTTTGACGTCTTCAATGTTCAAGCAAGCAATTCCAACGAGCATGAAAAACGCCATACCTAGACAACCTAATCCAAAGTGACTTCAGCCTTGCACTTGCTCCTTCTCTCCCAAGCTTAGCTGCACCAACAGTCTATTGTGAATTGGTGGAGGTGTCCGACTGTCCGATGTAATTCCTAAGAAGAGCAAGGGAAGGTTGAGAGTGTTACGGCGTGTCCGCTTCTTCTGTTATCCCCTACTGCTGAAGTAATTTGCCTACAATGAGGCACCGCATTTTAGGAAAATGCGGTGACCTGCTAACCGTCACTGATGTATTATCGGAAACGACACATGCTTCAGAAAGTGAGCAAGTGTACTACCTTTTAACCGGATTGAACGCTGGCGTTTGTGTGGCGGAATGTGGGTGCGACCTACTGGCCATGCACACCGTATGTTGAAGTTCAGAAAGACTATGAAATTCCCTAGAAAATAGTACGACTCTGCTGGAAAATAGGGCTCCTTCAGCGCCGCACCCACTAGGAATTTGTTTGCTTCCCGCATTTGTAGAAGACGTTAAAGCATAATAAACAAACGCCGCTATTAGGAATTCTGTAATTGAATGCGAAGATGGCTGCCTTACTATTTCTGTTCCTAGAAATTGACAAAGGAACTACAGTAAGACTACTGAGCGGTGTAGTAGGCGAAGGCAAATTAGAGTGCAAGCCTTAAGGCCCAAAATTCCAGACAGTAACGTGACAGCTGTACGCGCACTGCACATATGAAGGATGAAAGAATGGTCACTGTGAACAGAGCGGAGGATGATACTTGAGCTTCACTTGCCGCCGCCATGGAATATAGCATTGTCCCACGTCCACTGGGACTGTCTGTGGAGAAGCGCTTCGAGGTTCGTCACTTCTGCCCAATGCATATTTCTTAAAACACTGACTTCTATTTCCATGAATCAAATTTGCTACGAGGGTTTGCAAAGTGGATGAGGTGGATGGTAAGGAAGTAGCTACAGTGGCATGCGTGGAGAGGAGTCGTTGTCCGTGCACCGCACTCGCATTCGCACTGGCAGTTCTGGTTTACGTTGGTCGCTGGAAGATCAAAAGCATGGGGTTGCAAGGAAACTGTATGCGTCATAAGTAGTTTCAAAGACAGGAAGTTTAGACACCGATCCAATTTCCTATTGTCAATGCAAGGTATGAACTCCGAAGATCAGTCACGCACTTCATCTTTAGGAGGCTCAGCAGTTGTGGTCAAGTAAGCAATCAGAATGTGTTGAGGCCAAAACTCTAAAGGAAGACAACAGCAGAAGGGAAGAGTACAAGAGAGCATATCCGCATTTCTCGCCACCAAATCTCTTTTACAAGGAACCGAGGATTCCCAAAGTAGCAAAGAAGACAAGTTCAGCAGAACTTGGTTTCCAGAGTCTCAGGTTTGCATGAGGTTTTCTGAAAAATTATTTTTAAGAAAAGCAAACATTAGCAATGTCCAAGTACATTTCTGTGAATTTAGTAGAGCGTGCATCATGTAATGCAGTACTTAATGAAATTCGAATTGGGGTCAATAATTGTTTATTAGTGTTGTGGTGGTCAAAGAAATGTCCATAGCTGGACATGTATGGCAATTCATTCTAAGGGTATATATTCAAGTTTTAGGGATAGGGGATGAAGTTAGCCACTGCTGTCATAATATTGTGTGAGTCTCAGTGCATGAAACCTTCATTTCCTAAACTTTTGTGCAGGCCCAAAGGCTATTTCTTGAGGAGAAGAGTTGTGGGCAACGGACAAGACTTGAAGGGGAGATGAAATCGAGGACAGTAAAACTGTGGGTATGTTTTTCAAAGTGCGTGCAGAGGATGAATTATTCCTAGTTTTTGTGAAGTAAGAAATGTGTGTAGGTGGAAGAAGCTATATTTATAAAAATTCTATTCCATCATAAATGATTTGTGCTATTGTTTTTTGATGCACCTACTTGTGAAAGGAAACAAACAGTACGGTAAGAAATATTTTCTGAAGTGTCATACATATGACTGCTACTGGCATCATGAAAATGGTCATAGAAAATTATTGTGCAAGGTATTAAGTGTTTACRAAATGATGATATTGTTTGGTGAATTGTGGAAGGCTATGGACAGAGAAGGAAGTGGCATGGGAAAACGTAAGGAGACATTCAAAGTGTGGAGGAAGCCAAAAAGCAAAGGCAATGTCGAAACTCAGTCTAGAAACGCAGGGAAGGCTCCACAGTCGATAACGCCGAAGGCAAATAAGACCCTAAACTTTGTCAATGGAAGGAGGGGTACCACTGAGAAGCCCAAGGGGATGAAGAACACCTCATCTTCTAAGCCTTCAATGCAGGATGTGCTGGCAATGCATATGAATATTGAAGGCTTAGAAGTGCAAGGTGGAAGATCGAAGGTATTTAGGAATGAAAGTGCAATTGACATGGACTTCAGAACAAAGGAAGTGTCAGAGAAGGCTAGCGTTCGTGGAAGGAAACCTAGGATCGAAGAGTCTGACTTGGAAATAGACGAAGGCAAAAGTTCTAACACGCCCGATACAGTAGCTGCAAAGGAAGGTAAGATTGAAGTTGTCCGCAGTTTGAAATGCATTTGGGCTAATGGAATGGTATGCATTGTCAACGACAGTCAATTACTATTAAGCATCAACTTCCATGCCATAAACTGGCCACAGGGTGGTATAATTTTAAAAAAATTGGGCAGAAAGCAGTCAACCCAATTATAGTTGTTCCATTCGGTTTGCGCAGGAACACAACGACGTGGAAAGGAGATTGCTCATTCAAAATCTCTTGCAGCAGTGAGGAAATTCGAAGAATTCCTTTCTTCGGAAGGCTTCTCCAATCATGGAGGAAAGGGTCACCGGACTGCCCGGAGGAGAAGATTGCATTTTTCGGAATACGAGGAAGGTACTAGCAATAGTGGAGACGTTGGGCAAAAGTCTTCGAAGTCACGACGTAGCCAAAAGAGTAGCAATTCAGAGTTTGAATCTCTTGTGGTAAGTAGACCCAGCGATGACAACAGAGGTTTGTTTAAATTACAAGTTCATGTTTAGTAGAAGGTTTCTGATGTTTTGGTTGATCACTAAGAAGGACCCATGCTAAGTACGTTAATGACCCATATTGTTGTAACATATTTTTGTTGGAGTTTTGTATTCTTTAGAAGGTACAAAGAGAAAATTATCAGAGCCATAGAGAATTTGAAGGACGACGCGAAGGTAGACGAAAACAAAGTGGTTCTGGGGAAAACCGCATGGTGGTGCTCAATGAGAGTAGCGATAGTGAAGATTACAATCCCCGTGAAGAGGAAGTACAGGGCCTACACAAAAGTCTTCAACGAAGTCAGCATGCATCTGGAAAACGTGAGCAAAAGCGACATAGGAACCGTGACTTTAGTGAAGACGAGTACTCGTCAGGGAGTAGTGGAAAGATGGACTGGTATCGACATGAAAATGCTAAGGAAAAGATTGTGAAGATTGAAAAAGCTGAACGTGGAACCCCTAAAATAGAAAGTCAGAAACGTAGAAGGCACGTGTCAGTCCCAATATCAATCACAAAATAGCAGTCACTGCCTTTCTCCAACAAAGTTTCGGGAGATATGAAAATAGCATACAGATTTGCTATTTACAAGTTCCCAAATTTGGCCGCACTGTTTGCTTTCCACCTGCATGCAGTGCCTATCAAAATTAAAATACTTTGTTGACTACAGAAAAAATACTTTTACCTTAATGGAAACGGAATTGACAGTCTGATAATGTCGTGGCAAGGGCCACAGAACTGATAGCTGACATGGCAAAAATCAATACATGTATGCATTTGGACATCCGAATCAAGTTGTCCGGAACAACTGTTTTGAACAGCACATTTATGCAAAATGTTTCTTGAAACGGACATACCATTCTCTAGTAGTGTTCACACAACCTTTCACAAACTTACGCAAGCAAACGCAAACAGAGAAAAGTCAAATTGGAAAAGCCCAACGGGCGTTTCCAAACCCTAAGTAGATGACGGAACTCAGTTCCATTCATTGCGAGTCTCATTGCTAATTCATCCCTGAATACACGGATCGAGAGTCGGATTTAGAGAAGGATTTAAGGTGTCACAGCACTAATGACCCAATTGTGCACCAAGCTGTAAATAGTGGTTGTAGTATAAATACTACAGAGGATCCAATATTTCAGAATCTAAATTATATGTACAAAATACTAATGGACCAGATTTTTAGGCTACCTACATTATTTATAACTAATTTCTCACTTTCAATGCACTCTTATTTACTTGTAAGTTTTTTATGAATTTTACACGAAATGTATGAAATGCTATCTATATTCTGCCGCACGTTGTTTCTAAAATGCGGTAAGTGAACCCCCCAAGGGAAGAAATAACGGCAATGGGCTGTTTTACCTTAGGCTCTCTTCCACCATCATGTTCTGATTGTATACATGTATACCATCATGTTCTGATTGTATACATGTATACCATCAATAACTATAAACTCATTAGATGTTTTTTGGGGCATTTAGAACCCTACGAGTTCGTGAGCTGTGGAAACACATTGGGAACTCTATGAACTCTACCATGTAGGCAGTTTGACATGGTCGAGAGACTGCCACGCCAAATAATATTAAATATTTATTTTTTGAATTAATTATTAAATATTTTAAAAAATAACTTTAAAAAAAATTTAAAACAATTTTCAGTTTCTTTATACTTTTTGAGATTTTTGAATATTTTTTTTTTTGAAATTCAAAATTTCAGACTAGTAGTCGTTTGTTTCTTGATTGGGGAACAGTTTTGGAAAACAACCCCAAAACAGTCACCTATGGGCTGAAAAAATATCTAATGCAGATATAAATATCTATAGTATTGTTCTCCAATACCTAAAACATAGCCTTAAATTAACATTTCCATGACTCAAGACTAATTCAAATTTTTTAAGCAATCAATGAAAGTTGAGACATTTTGTACTTCAAGAGTGATTGTCCATTCAAAGTAAGTCTAGTATAGAGTATCCTATATTCACAACTTTGAGAATTTGTAAAATGGTTCTTAAACATTGGAAAATTAGAAAAGCACTTTTAGATTGCATTTTTCTTGAGTTTTTTGAAGCAATCAATGAAAGTTTAGACATTTTGTGCTTCACGGGTGATTGTCCATTTAAAGTGAGTCTAATATAGGATATGCAATATTTTCAACTTTGAAAATTTGTAAAATGGTAGTGGAGTATTAGAAAATTATTGAAYGGCAATTTGGTTGCATTTTTTTGAGTTTGCTAATAATCTCAGCACTTTCTGACTTTTTGTGGATATTTGACCATTGATGAAACGATTTTACCAAAAAATGTGTTGAAAGTACAAACACCCATTAGCACACTTTTTCCCATTACTCTACCCTAGACTCACATAATCGTGTCCCTAGACTTTGGTTAATGTGTCTTCTAAATGTTTAAATTTGGTTTGTTGACACATGTGAAGGACACATATTTAATTTTAGTTTGCTAACTACCAATTTTTGCAGTTCTCAAATTTAGGTCCACCTATGGGACAATTTCAATGGTCTAGGTAGCCTACACTTTGAAAAATCATAGAAATTACATACGCCACTTGAAAATCTATTTTTTTTAATATTCATGATTTTCACTTGCTAATACTACAAAATACTATTTCTAGGAAAAGATGCCTCCAACTATCTTGAATTGCTTATATTGATGTTTTTGGGTGCTTCCACTTCAAGTGTTCCTACCTTATTTCGTTTTTTAGTATACATCTTTTTGGTCCAAACCTAGGTGTGCTATTTTGAACACCCATGATGATTATAATTGTAGATGCCTTATCCAACCTTTAAATTTCTAGTGAATTTTCACCCAAATTTTATTAGAATTTTGTAGTGGCTACCGATCAATTCTAGCAAAAGAAGATGGACGAGGGAATAAAATAGACAAAAATATCTTCAAAAAATAACAGATTTGTTAAATTTTGGATGAAGTTTATTGATTCTACTTAACAACATGCATGAAAGTGCATATCGGGTGAATGAAGGATACAAATAGGAATGATGATTTTGACTGGCTTGCATTTTAGGGTGTAAGTGACTTCAAGGTAACACCTAATTCCAACCCTCTCTCAAAAATTGACCTTGTAGATTCTAATTTAAAATGTACTCCCACTATTCATGATAGTCTAGGGTTGGTTTTAGAAACACCTATTTTCATCAATTTGAAAATTCATAGTTTATTCATCCAATGTTCAAAATAGTTTTTTTTCTAGCTAGAAACAGAATTATGAACTTGAGATATGTGTGAATGTGATATATCTATCTCATATGTGGATGAATGTTGAAATTTGGAGTAGTATTACACTATATTCTGGTCGGGTCTATAGTACACCAACGAGCCGAATGTGGAGATGATTTTGCCCCTTGTGTTTTAACCTTGGGAAAACACTGGAACCTTTTATTTCTCATGCATAAATTTTTTGCAATTTTTGACTTCATATTTGCAATCAGAGGACCCAAATTAGCCATGGAGAGGTGTTAATCATAGAACTCCTATGGCACAAAATAGGGGACTCTTTTTTTTACATTCACCCATTGTTACACCTCCGCATTCTGCTTGTTGGTGTACTATAGACTCGACCCTATATTCAGTTAGTCCCACTAAAAGCTTTTTGATTCCTCTTGTAAAGATTGTGAATGAGCTTGATTAGGAAGCTTTAAGTGGGATTGAGGGAGTAACACTTTATATTGCCACTTTGGCACTTCATAAAAATGAAAATGAAAAAGAAAAAGACCTGGTCCAAAAATAGATTCTAAATGAATCAGACTGCCCATTTGACTACCAACAAAACCCTCACAAAAATTTTCAATATAATAATGGGTACTGTGTAGTTACAGTACCATAGAATTAAAACACAGACCTTGCCCGTCCAATGAAAGCACGCAACGAGCGGCCACGCCTTGCCAGCGCTTGGACGCCAGGTCTGTGGTGGGGAGCTTCCGTTCCATTCCATTCCCGGCGATGACGGGCGCGTGTGACTTGGCCGCGCGCGATGCGCTCGCGACGCGACTGAAGTCACTGAGAAACCCCCGGCCCCCGTCACCACCTCCACTACTTCGCTCTGGCGCATCCTGATTGCCAAGCACTGAAAACTTCACGTTAGCTTCGCTCACATCCACTATCCTGCAAGCCAATCCCACTCTCGCAGATAAATTSCAGTCGCTGCTTTCCATCGCCACACACGCGCCACCTTCATCGAATAAGTTAACTTACAACTTTACAAGTTCTAGAACCACCTCGTCTTCTGGTGCAGCTTCCAGAAAGATGCGTCGTGGAAGACATAGCTAGCCGTGAAGTTTTGAATGCCGATGATATTGTTGAAATCTTGAGGATGGTGGCTCCTAAACTGATGACTCGTGGTGATGAAAACTGGGGTTTTGATGTTGCTGATGATCTCAGTGACAAAAAGTACCAGCATTACCGATATTGGGCAAATCCCCTGCAAACCACGTGAGTTTCTAAACCCTGCAGAGCACTCCAGATGTCATAACATTCTTGAGTGATTCCCTGGGCACCCTTGGAATCAATGCACCTGTCCAGAAATGGAATCCAGCTTCTCTTTCTGTGTAATCTTGAGCTCATATTACATCTGATTGCTCTGGACCGAAGGGGATGAAATCCCGCATCGACAGCAGTTACATCCTCAGTGAAGTTATTAAGTTTGAGTAGGTTTCCTCTTGAAACGTGAACGCAGACTACAGTGTGCCGAAACTGTCGTAGCATAGCTGCTTTGCTTGATTTCCTTTAATCCAGTCCTTGGTCAGCATGTTTTCACAGTTATTTTGTGCCTGGCAATGGAATGAATTCTGTCAAAAGTATGCTAGCTCTTCAATCAATTAGTGCTCCAGATTCTTTTTAAGCTATAATGCAAGCCGTATTTTACTCTAGAATGTATTACCCCCATCCTAGCTCCGAAAGTGAAGCACGCAAATGTGTGTTATTCCTGGTTACTGACATGGGCGATAATGCAGGTTACCGAACGCGCCAGACTCGGAGGTCTACTGTCTCTACGGCGTGGGCATCCCCACCGAGAGGTCGTACATTTACAAAGTCTCCCCTTCCACCGATAACTGCTACATTCCCTTCCGTATAGACACMGCGGCAGATGGCGACTCGGAGGGTTGTTTGAAAGGAGGTGTGCAGTTCGTCGATGGCGATGAGACGGTGCCGGCTCTGAGTGCAGGCTACCTCTGCCAGGCCCCCTGGAAAGGYAAAACGCGGTTCAATCCTGGCGGGAGCCCCAGTTACGTCCGAGAGTACAAGCACGCTCCGCCCGCCAACTTGCTGGAGGGTCGCGGCACGCAGAGTGGCAGTCACGTGGACATCATGGGGAACTTCGCCTTGATTGAGGACATYCTCAGGGTGGCTGCAGGGTGGACSGGGGAACAAGTCGGCGGGAACAGAATCTACTCCGATCTGCCCAAGTGGTCCGAACGCATCAAATTGAAATTATGAATCTGGGGAGCCTGGGTTTTCTCTTGATGGCTTTAGGCTGTGTCGTTGGTGTTGCTTGAGAGGAGGACTGTTTTGTGCAGGACTTGTAGAGAAATGAAAGTGTGGACTCGATCAGTGGATTCTGCTCGCAGATCTCTGTGTAAAGTGTAGCTAGCTATGTGCCTGGGATTGTAGAGAGAGAGAGAGAGAGAGGAGATGGGGATCTACTGTTGAATGTTCGTTAGGCGCCTTTGTATCATGGCTTTAGAGCAGTGTTATTCMAACGGTGCACGACGGTGGGATTGCGCCGATATATTTAACCTGCCGCGCTTGTAAGTCTTTGCGTTTGCGGCTTGTAATGTCTTCATGGTTCCGTTGAGATCTCGTGRGTGCARGATTGTGCTTCTTATCTCATTTTCTCGGGTCTTCAATGTTTTGTAGCTGTCKTTGRGRWAGTTCGCATGGAATGTAAYGTTGTKGACWGATTCTTGTGATGTAAAGTTTGTCYMCSTTCTAATTACTGTAGACTTCCCWCAGGATGATAAMTGTGTCCTTTTTGAATTTATGAATGYACAGTAGCCAGCGAGACTGGGTGTTGGATGCAAAGGGTGAAGTCAAATGCCAATCATCACAGGTGGTAGCAAAGGTTGGAAAAAGCGAAAAAAAAAAMACTTTGCTGCTTGTCCTGTGTGGAGACCCACTCAAAGCAGCTGGACCCTCCAAAAAGGAATGTGAAAAAAGGAAAAAAAAGGAAGTTTTAGGCATCCTATGTGAGACATGAAAGAATCCATAGCCATGAAGTAAATCCTCTTTTGGACAGTAAAGTATGCATGCCTATAATGGTCATAAATTCCATTAAGTATAGTTGCTACAATTAAACATAAGTTATTTTTATTGTCTTTAAATTCATTAAGCATAGTTCCTATTATTATGCATAAGTTATTTTTATTGGATGACATTATTGGCTGATATTAAATTGTAACAAATTGTAGCATGCATTACTTGGACACCATTTGAATAAGTTATGATGTTTTCAAAGTACCGTCTATAGATGTATCCAAAAACAACACAAGACTCTTGTAGACTTGTGTTTTACTTGTGTATATTTTGTGTAATTAACATTTAGTTTCTTGAACGTTTGTTGGTCTAAATGAGTCACATTTTGGGCACTGTGAATTATGGGTGTACATACCCAAGTACTTGGAGGTTCATGGCATGGGGAAAAGATGAATGGAATGAGTTTGCTACATTTGCATTTGTAAGATAGAAGGAACTTATTCCAAATGTAGCTCCAATTTTGTTCCATAGATGTTAACACCTAAATTGTCTCTTTAAGATTTTGACTCCAATCCATTGTCAAGTCTCGTTTCGCTTTTTGGCCATGTTAACAAGCATTTACCTCATTGCAACCTAGTGAACCTACTATAAAATCAATGCCTACAAATTTGTCTAGAATGTAGACCATTTGAATATGAATCAAGGCTTTGTAAAGTGTTGGTACAACAACAATCAATACTTTGAAAGACATAGTTTACTCCTAGAGTCCAAAAAATATATGCCAAGAAAATCTGAAATACTCTTTTAATTGTCATTACGACCCAACATAAACAAAAGCAACTTAATAATAGGAACCACACTCACATGCTTATTCGGACACCTTTTGGTCTAGTTACATAAACACCAAGGATTCCCTCGGCAGTATCTTAGTATGTGACATTGCCTCAATTCCATTTGCAAGCAAAAACACGGCTTGTCACTGTAAAAGAATTGCAGATTGATCAAACTGGAAGTAGAAAAAGCTTTGTGACGAGGACATTGAAGGTGCAACAGATAACAAACAAACCATGGATGGTCACCAGAGCCAAAATGGCTTMCGAATAATCAAACAACTCTAAGTGCAATAGTCAGAGTTCATTCAATTTTTTGAATATAGCCATGTCGCAAGAAATTGCATAAAAAAATTGTGGTAAGACTGAAAAGTGTTCTAAATCACCTTGATTCTTAYAATAGACCTCATACCAACGAAAAAATTCAATAATCTAGTCAATTGAAGGTAAGGATAAAAAATTTGCAATCATTTTGATATTCATTACGATGTCCAGGCAAGAATTTACAGAAAATCAAATGAAAATAGAACGGTCAAATCCACTTACAAAGACCAGAAACAATTTGAAGAACCTTAGCAACCGTAAAAGGTTTAGGGTTTATTAAAGCTGCTCCAGTGCAGAAGAAGGCCTGCCATTGACTTGAGGCGAAGAGTAACGCATTCGGAGTCAATACCAAACTAACTTAACGAATACTACACTGCACTGACTTCCCAAGGAATCAGTCTAAAGAAAGAAAGCTTCAAAGCCCCAGATAAATAAAGAGACCAAGAATTTAGAGTATGAATTCCATTGCGATAAAGAGAAAACCCTCATACTCGTCACCAATCCAAAATTCCACCCTAGAATCTTAATCACTGGCTACACGAGGATGTAGTCCACCGAAGCATCCGTTCAAGTGTCAGCCTATCATTATAACATTGAATAAGCCTATCATCTATCAATAATCCCTTGAATCCCCGAAAATTCTTCCCGAAGTCGGGCAACGACCAAAAAATGGTCATTTGAGCACTTAGGGGTTAAACATTGGTTATCACACATGGTACTTTGTGAGTGAAAAAATAGAAGGTGACTATGACCCCCCTCTTCTATGTCAAATTCTTTGACCCAAAAGTTTTGCCTCTTGAATGTCTCCCCATGATCAAGCACAACCATGCTTGAAAAGATACTCTACAAATTCTAGAAATTCAAAAAATCCATCATCTTCAGCAATATTTCCAAAGTAACCAATACTTCTTGTAGGCTTTTGGCAATCTAGGTGTTTTTTCTTCAAAATAGGGTTTATGAAAATCCAAAGTTCAACCCCCCTTCTTCAACTTCCAACTTTGACGCGTTTTAATAAGTAGAATAGATTTGTGAAATTTTGACTCAACATCTATACTTTAAAATAATGTTGTTTGTTTTGTTTTGTTTTTACTTGTTACGTTGAGATCTCCAGAATGTACAATGCGTCCCCTAGTCACATTCTTGGTACCTTTAAAAAACCTTTTGCAAGTAGGATTGCAAAAAGTTTGTTTCGTGGTGTTTTGACTCATGGGAAAAAATATATTGAATTTCAACATTTTTATGAACTAAAAAATAGAAAACTACTATTACTTTTATTTTATTATACTACTAACAGTTGGCGCTTGCTATGCTATGCATTCATCATTAGAATTTTATAAGAATTTCTATGTATTAGATAGAATGTAGAACAAAAATCTCAATAAAGCTTCAAATAAGAATGACTAAAATCTTTGTATAATTTTTTTATAAGCAAGCATACATTGAAATGTACAATAGAAATTTATTGAATGATGAATGAAACATATGCAATGGTGAATACTATAAAAGATACGCATACATCAGAATGCATTAGAAATTTGAATCCACTGTTTCAAAAAATAACAACCCAAATTGAAGAATTGAAAAGAAGAACTTACAAATCTCAAAAACTTTGTGAACAAATTAATTGTTGTGGAATCCAAAATTGCTTCAATTGAATAAATTTCTCGAAATCATTTGGTAGTAGCAATAGAAAATTAAAATAATGAAAGTTCAAAGGGTAGCTCACAAAAGCACAAAATCATAAAAAAGCAAAGAAGTGTAAAGTCAAGAGAAGCAATGGATTTGCTACCTCTATAATATCATCTTGTGGATCGTCTTTAATATCACCTTAATTGCAACAACTACATTATTTTTATAACATCAGCTTTTGTAAAAAGTGATATTACAAAAGTGATTGCAAAGTGCTACTCTATTTCTGTAATATCAAATGCTACTCTATTTTCTATTGTGTAAAAATACAATTTCTATGTATGCATGATTGAAAATATTCTTACAAAATATTTAAAATAATTATTTTAAAGACTTATTGAAATCATTATTACGCATTCTATTCAAATATACCAAAATTTTACTAATATGTGATACAATGAATGCATTGCATAACAAGCACAAGTCCCAAGTATGAATGGTAGCATTTGTGATATTATAGAGGAGTTATGATTTTAGTAGTATGATGAATGAATGAATGGCAATGACAAAGGGTAGGCTATTGATCGTTGGGGTCATATTCATTAKACCTCATATAAAAATCATTTTTTTTTGGTAATTTTTTTTTCATGAGCTCGCTTAAGAATTTTTGGAAGTTGATTTTACAGGACAAAATATTCCATGACTTCTAGCAACATTCACAACTTTATTAGTACTTAGGGCCATATCAATACTTGTGTCTTTTACGATATTCACGGCGTCGATTTCATGGGGTTTTTTTAGGGTTAAGATTATTTTCATTACTATTTTCTACACTATTCAATTATGCCATGTTATAATTTTTGAAAATTTCATCAGATGCCTTATTAAATTACTTTTTTGAATTATTTTTTAACGAATTTGACCCTAGTGTAGGGTAGTGACAAATGAAGGACAATTACTGGTGAAGCTCCAAAAAACTCCCTAAAATCACTTTCCTAGGCTCCTTTTYTTATGGAAGAGTTCTTTTACTACCTCTGTTTCTGAAAAGACCCATGTTTTCTTTGTAAAATACAAAGTATTTACAAGAAGAGATCCTTCTTCTTCTCTCGAAGTCCCTTTTCAGTAGACTGCATTCTTCGTGGATTAGTCCATTTTTGTGAATTGCAAGTAGCCTGCCTCTGGATTTTCAGTGACCGACGTAGTGTGGTTGCGAATTGCTTCACCATYGCCATGTCCACGCCCAAGCCTTCGCGGGGCGTCCGCGGCATGATCGAAGACGACGACGACGACGACCCGACCTCCTCTCATCCCCCGCGCCGTGGCAGCGGCGGCTTGGTGCCTTCCAAGTCCACCGTTTATGTGAGCAATCTCGACTTCACGCTCACCAACAACGACCTCCACACCATCTTCAGTACCTTCGGGAAGATCGGCAAGTAAGTTTTCCCTCCGTCACCGCCAATCGTCCTTCTTATTCTTATTTCTTATTCTTCTATTGCTGTAACTTTTTCAGCTCGAGTCCACGCGATTGCTTCTTTCTTTGTTTCTCCTCGACGCAAACCCTAACCCCTGGGAAAGCCTGTATTGAAGGCTTCTGATGTAGAACAAATCCTCCCCTCCGTCACCACAAATCGTTTTTAGTAGCTAGTTGGAGTCGAAGTATTCTGTTGCTGCAACTTTTCAACTCGAGTCCACGCGGGGACCTCTTTCTCATGGACGCGAACCCTAATCCCGAGATAGCCTGTATTTGAATCTTCTGATGTAGCCAATTCTCCCGGAGCAGATTTCAGAGTGCACCGTATTGGGTTTTTGAATGTGAATTATGTCAAATGTCACAGTGAAGAATAAGGGTGCCTCCTTTCTTTCTCCTAGTTTTTCTTGATCTTGAATTTTGAGTGGCGCAAAATACTATTTATAGTGTCCAACATGTCCAAAAGTGCCTAAGATAGTCAATTTGCTTTGCCATGCTATGATGTGACTTTCTAGTCATTTTATCCTAAGATGTCTAGCAAGGTTTTCATTAAATTTTCAAAAATTCTACCATTCTTTTATGAAAGATTGAAGCAAGACCAAATGGACCAAGTACAACATTCAAGGTTAATAAATTCTTACAATTTTGTTCATTGGTTTAGGTTTTGTTGGATTTTGTTGAAACCCTTATCATGAGCATAAGAAAATTACGTGTGCAATGCAATGAGCATTGTTATGTTCTATTGGTTTCTTTACAAAGTTTTTATAATATTATATGTTTCATTTCCTTTGATCTTCATAAAATATAGCAAGGTCTTCAAAAGTTTGATAACAATAAATAGGATGAGGCAATTGTAAATATTGATTGGGGTTATGCATGTTATGACCTTTAACCTCATATTGTTCTAGTGACCAAATTTTTGGATTTGACATGTGAAAAGTGGATTGAAAGATTTTGAATCACTTTTGCAATTTTAACACCTTCATGATCAAACACTATAATCTTTCAATCCATAAGTGATAGTGTTGTGTTTTCTTTTCACTGTGATATCTAACATGTCCAATTTAATTTGTACACTTACAATTCAAAAAAATTTGATTAAAAAAGTTTGAATAGAGTTATCAAAATGTAGGCTTCTTGTTAAATTTAGAGCAAATTCCAAGAAGCTCAACAAAAGGCGTGAGCATCAAGAGTTAATGTTATCACTTACTTAGGTTTGACACTTACTTAGTCAAACCTGCCTGCAATGCATTGAGTATATAGTGACCAACCCTTGTAGTTTTTGAGAAAATGCAAGGGTGGCAATCCTTTAAGCCATAAACAATGCCATAGACATTTGGCATCTAATGAATGACAAGGAACTTTTTTGCCATGGACTCTCTTGTATAGGACAAAAGTGCAACTATTCATCCTTAGAATTTTGTGTGGAAAGGAGAGACCTTTTACTATAGCTCGACTTCCAATGAATGCTCTTAACTTTTTCTAAACCAATGATTCCCATGGTATCAAAATGGATGGTTTCCACAATCACTTGTCCATCCTTGAAGGGTTAAAATTTGGTGAAGCATTATATTTCTACATACATCCATGTTTTGGACCAAAAAACACATTTCAATCATATTAATGCACTTTTTCATCCAAACTTTGCAATTTCAAAATACAAATGAAAAATTTCTGGCAAAAAAGGATTACTTTTCTGTAACAAAAAGTACACATTTATTTTGAAATTGTGAAACCTGGCACCATGGTGCAAAAAGGGGGGCGGGGGGGGGGGGACTGATGGTGACTGTTTCGGAGCTAACAAGAAATTTTGCAGCAAGACCAGCGATGACGCCAGAAAGAATTCGCAACCAGGTCAGTGAAAGTTCATAATGGTCTTCCAGGAAGGGCCATCCAGAGATGAAGGCATCATGTTCTGACRTCTTTGAGTAATGWTTTCAAAATTCTGTACCTGATCAAACAGCCGAGGTTTACAGTGAGCCTGTTTACAAGCTTGTCCTTACAAAGTCATCCGTCATATTACAATCACGTCCAAAATYTCCCTCATTTGTACCAGCCCGCCATCAGGTATCGAAGGCCAAAGCAGAGTGCACATGACAGTACCTGTACATATGCTCATTGTGAGTTCATATCCCCTTCCCGTCTTMCAGGGAATCTACTTCTACCTCTGAAACAAGGTCTCGTGAAAACAATTTGAAGACGAACGAAGTTCACATTCTCATACCTGAAAAGCTAACAACCGTATACAGAGTTGTTGCTCAGTGCAACGACCAAACCAGCGCAGGAAGAGATTGACGAGGTTCATGTCATTACTGCCGGTCAGCAGTCGTGTATGTGGATCAAAGCTGCAGAATCCAGCGCGTAAGATATCGTAATGCAGGTAAGTAGAAAGGGAGTCAAGAAAGTCATAAGAAGATGCCAAATATGAAAACCCTTCAAGAGGTTTTCGGAGCTTCAAAATAAAACATGTGCATAATCTTTGATTAATGTCTTTATATTTTTTTGAGTGACTTACGTAGGTAATCGATGMCGTGGGCAAGGCACGATCTTGAGTAACTGATCACAAGTCATAGGCACATAACACGCAAACGTTAAAAATCTTGCACCAACATTGGAGATATTAATGCATAATCTTCAGGCACAACGGACGCCTTTACGAATACTGAAAACATGAACGAAGGATCATCAACTTTTCAGAATGAACATCAGTAAGCCCAAAAAAACTTACCTGAGGAATGGAGTATAGAAAGTTGAGAATTTGAGGCAAGAAGAATAACAACAATGTCTCACTGTACAGACATAAAAGTATAAAATCAGTCCCTAACTACCGTATAAGCAATGCATACACATCCTGTACCTGAAAGACATGCAACAGTAYGACACTTCACAGAGGTAGTTTATACTGATGATATAATTGATGGAATCACCTGAAGTGACCAAGAATGCCAACTACTGCCATAGCCATTCCTGAAAAGTAGGTGTACGTGTCACCAACGAAAACTGAAGATGGATACCTGCAAAGGATTTCCAATAATCTGTAAGTTCAGGTCCACACAATCAGCCCTCAAGCGCCGCAAAAATCTCATAGTGCTGTAAGATTTGTTAGAATAAAGGGTTTCCATTTAGAATGTGGAAAACTTAATAAACTTTGCACATTTAAAGCTAAAATAGTTCAGAACTCTCCTGTCGTTAAATTAACTTTTCCTATAAAGCGGTCTTAAACCTTGCACACAAACACTTAAAAAATAAATCAAATATTCTTTCAAATACAATTAATACGAAATTTACTAAATGAAGAAAAGTTGTGACCAAAATAAGTTCTCACAGCAATAAAACATGGTATTAAGTCTCCTTTCTATTCTATTCTATTCAATTCAAGGTTCATAAGAAACTTAATACATACGCTCTAGGTTGTTCTCAAGTYTTGGCACCAAAACATTCCATACCAAGCTCTTTCACAACCTATCCGTACCAGATTGGTCACCTCCGACTATGAGGGTTTACCCAGTTAATGATGCAAAAAAGAAACTCATCACATGAAACGGCTTTACAAAACCATTCTACTGTAGACCTCATCGTGGAATAAGCAAAGTTGACCACGATAACTATCGTGAACTCACCAGTTAAAAGCCAGTAATCCAAGAGAGGTAGCAACAAGTGGTTGCATAAGATACAAGGAGAAGGCATGAGCTTGTCTAGTCTCTTCACTGCGTGATATCTGCATCACATTGTGTACTAGCACCTGCAAAACAAAGAATGCCATCAACAACCTATATGACCACTGTAGGAACTAATGCAAATCCGACGTCTACCGTTSAAAGCCAACGGAACAAATCTCTGAACCCGGCCTTTAAAAGAGAACTTTTCAGCTGTTCTACGGAGCAAGAGAATATCCTTGAGACGGAAGTTATCATAAGAATGAAGAAATAATTTGGTGGACTCAGCACAAGAAGTCAACGTCTACACTCCTTGAAAGAGTAGAAAGGAGTGTGCCAGTAAAGMTATGAATTAAATTGACCAAGTGTATCACCTACTGTAGAGAATCCAAGATTATCATCAGAAGTACCAAGACGGCAAGACAAGATCCATGCAACCGTTGCACCACTATAAGAGAAGGGAGTATTCATTGGCTCCACCWCGCATGGAGTTTGTTAACCCTCGGCCTCGATCCTCACGAYAGCAAGTGTAATATTAAAACAGCAAACAAGGTCAAGCTTTGCAGACAAAATCTTGGGATCCCATACTTCATGCAGCTCAGCATGGTACAAACAGTGCAGAAAGGCTTACTGCACAAGATATGACAACAGTTTGACCCACTTCCAGGCCATTCACTCCAGCCAAAATGTTGACAGAGTTGGTGCAGAAGACAGCCAGCAGTCCCATGTACAGCTTATACACCCAGCCTGTAAGCAATAGAAATCCGACGGTTTCCATAAGAAAAAATCCCAGGGAAGGCATCGATAACTGGGCTCGGTTAGTTTGCTCAAGGATATAGACGAGAATCTCCAAAACCAAGTGCGACCAAAGCGAAATTCAAGGAACGCCACAAGAATACAAGGGATACTATGCCTGAAAAAATATGAGGAAGAAAGTAAGCTACAATCAAAACATCATTTAGAAACAGATTCAAATCAATATTCTTTTACCCAGGTCGAGCTCCGTGAGACCCAGAGTGGAGCGCAGAGGTTTTGGAATGACAATGTTGGTTCTCCCAGCATACGCCATTAACAAGGGCAGGGCTGCAATTGATGGGAGTAACAATTTGCTGCAAGTAGGAAAACCTATCTATTATGAGTAACACTGTTTTACCACAACGCCGACAATCTAAAAAAATGACGAAATTGAAGAGCATAAAATCAACAGAAATAAAATAAACTTTCCCAGCTGTTTTCTCTCACTTCAACTTTGAAGAGAATGACATCCAAATTCACCAAAAACTCGAGACAGTTACTGTTTATACTGATCAGGTCAACGACAAGGTAGGTGCTTACACACGCCATGGAATGTCTAAAACGTCATCAACGAAGCCCAAGAAGAGCATGAAGCAAATGCTGGCCAGTGCTGCGTAGTACTCCGTGAGCCACTGCCATACCCGACCACAAATCCTCACTAAGGTAAGCACAAACATTTCAAAATACCATGTATCGAGACTTACAGGAATATTATAAGGACGCATATTTCAAACTTCGCCATGACAGATCGTTTAGTATAAGACTATACAGCAACTTTTCTCAGAACTTTTCCGGTTATTCTGCTGAATTCGTCTCCAAAATGATACTGTACGCACGAGTGACGTAATAAGTCACAAACGTTTAAGCGCCATTGCCCACACTTTTTTCCAGATGAGAATTATGTCACTGGCTAGATTCAAGTTCTTCCCAAGGACCAGGTCAAACTAAAAATAGAGACGGAAGTCTTAAAACATCAAGATCGGCAATTCCCAAGCTTGAATCATGCACATATCCACCCTCTGAACCTACAGACAGAGCTGCATCTCGGCCCGCAAGAGTTCAGGAGAACTGGATACATGTCCTAGTTGGAACTACTTGACAAAAGTTGGTCCATTGCCAAATGGAACTGCGCAGTGACGAACTCCGACGAATGATCATCGATGAATCTCGTCGGAGTCAACTGCCGTGGGATCTTTGGGAGATATTCCATTGTTTCCCTTCATCTAGAAGTAAGCGTCTACTTTAACTTAAGTTTGTTTCTAAAATTAGGAAACTAAGTTGAGGTTTCTAGGAGTATAATTAGTTAGGATGTACTTTAGAACTCATAAACTTCTTAAAGTTATTCAAAACTCAAGAATCCTTACCAACTTTGAGAATGTAAGGAATAATTATTGAAAAATTGAAGAATAATTTTTAGGATGCCAAACACTTATTTGTAGGAACTTCAAGAAAGAGGACCTTTTGCTTCCCTATAATCAAGGTTCCTTTCACTACAAAAAAAGCTCAAATGCAAGCTTGCCCATGAATTGTCGGTCATTAAMCTCCAATGTTACTTGTATTACAAAGATACAATAGAAAGACTCCAAATTCCATATTCAAGAGTGTTATCAATTGTTACATATAATTCACTTTATACCATTGTGGAGATTTATGTCATAGTCAATAATGACCTTAAGAAAAATAAAATATATATAGTATATATTTGACTTATTTTTATTCTAAATTCTATAGATTGAGATGTTGGACTAAATAGACTCTTTGATTTAGTACATTCACATATAAATTATGAAAATATTAAGTTTAATTCTACATCTCATTTTTATTCAATTTTGAAAGATTCTTTAAAAAAAAATAGAAAAAGATTGCATTTCCAATAATCTAGATACACTTACTAAATCAAGATTATTTGGTTCATCATCTATTTTTAAAAGTCTAAAGTGAGAAGCATCATTGGATGTTTAACACAAAATGAATTTGTTTATGGTCACTATTTAATGTCAAATTTTKTTGTCATTCCACTWATACCTCTTTATCATTTCCATAAAAATCCAAAGTGAATGAAAAATSTAAATGCAAAYCAAAATCMAAATTGAAAAGGAATAGCATGTCATGATTTACAAGTAAAGTGGGGAGGTGCCCAAGGTAGGAGCACCCTATGGTGTCAATTTCTATACATGATAGTTATTTCAGATGATAAATGTACATAGACCATAGAYRTWCTAGAATCAATGCCTTTTACAAAAATTGACATCATTAGGTACCCTAATGCCATTGGGTGCTCCTACCTTAAGTTAGCCCTATCTAAAAGTATCTTCTAAAACATGTAAATATTGACGTTTCCACTCTGACAATTATGAACATTTGAGAATGGGGTTACAATTAGAGCACTCTTTGTCCCTTCCCCAAACTTAGCTCCTCCTATAAAAGATTAAATTATAAACCAAAATATGTTTCATAGAACCTCCATAAATCTCTCCATGAAAATTGGTTGAAACTTCATCCAATCTTTTGAAGCCCAACCAAAGATGACATCCTCTTTTAAGGTAGATGTACCCATAACCGATCAAATAAGCAATTCCAGACATGATCTAGGATAGTGCTAGGTAAAGCAAATATTTCAAAGGTGAATTGACATAAATAAAGGAGATTGCAAAAATTTAGTAATTTTATCTCTTGAATTGAAATTACTATGAATTTTGAAAAGCAAAAGTTGGACCAACATATAGAGTCATCCAAATCCAATCATCCAAGAACTACTTTCCTACTCATTGCTTCATACTTTTTTGCTCACTTATGTGTCATGAACTTATTGGTCCAAACCTTGAAAAAATCGAAAACACACATCTCAAAGACAAAATGGAATTCCGTTCCACCCTTGGTCGGAAATACGATACCCTATTGATTGGTGATGGGGTCTATAGTGGGTACCTCTAAGGTAGAAGCACCTAAAAGCGACACTTGTTTTAAACTTGCAGATATTGAGGGTAGCTACAGAATAAAATGATGTGTGCTTGTTAGGAAATGGGATAGGAATTCAACAAAATTGTTTTCATATTTTTCCAAGCTCATATGAATATAATACAAATTTTTGAAAACAACTAATACGTAGATGCACCTACTGTGGACATTAGACTAACACCAAAACACCCAAAAACAACACTCTAAGCTTCGATCTCAAGCTGGTGATTGGCCACTTCTTGGTAGAGTGACAACTTCTTGGAACCCCACCTATCTACTTTGGGTCACTTGCACTTGAATTTAGGTCTTTTTCTAGCCATCACAAAACAATTGCTGTTGGTTTAAGGTGTACCTTTAGTAAACTTGCCAATTACAACACACACACACACACAATCCAAATTCCTCTCCACATAAATATAGAGACTTGCATATTTTGAAATTTGGCATGATTATTAAGTGTCATGTTAAGATTCACCTTCAAAAAACAGAATGCAAAAAGATTTCTTCTTACAAATTTTATTGCAATTTAAAGGCAATGAAGTTGAAATCTAGTGAAAAATTCCTTGCATTCCTTCACCACCACACAATGTCCGGTCACTAGACAGTCATACAAGATTTGGCTCCAATCACAATTGAATTGGTAGTTGAGTTGTGCAGTTAGTGTTTGATAATTGGAAGGTTTTGTTGTGTGGTTTTTGGAGCTGTGTGGTAAATGGACAGTTTACTCTACCTAACCTTACCCACCTTGCATCTAGCCATGAATTTTGACCTGTAACAACTCCAATTTGCTAGTGTATCGCGGACCAAGTCATAGAGTAACTAATTCCATCAAAGACCCTCTTCTCAGAGAAGTTGCAATGATATATTTAAATAGTGTGCAGGTTCTAAGCATGTTCGAACATACAAAACACAGACTATGCAAATTCATAACGGTGATCCAATCTGAAAAAAAAAAGGTGCCACATCTTCATAGCCGAAAACCCCAAAACGGTCCAAAGTGATTGCAACCCAACAACACTAAAGAAAGAGGAAGGTCAACTAGAAAAAGCACAAGCTCCTCAACAAATCTCCAGCCTAAACCCTAAACTCTAAACCCTAAAACCCAAACCCTACAAAACGAGTCTCTCTCCTTCCACAGAGAGCTCGTCATGCATGAATAATTTCCAGCATGATCAATACGCACACACGAAAGCCATGATCCAAGACACCGAAGCAACCGAAGCAGAGAATGCTGTTTAATCGCTAGTTGTTGTTGCCTCTTTGGACTCCCAGAAAGTTTTCTTGCAGAACAGAAGCCCATCCGTGTCTGCAGGACCCAGCTCGGTGTCATGGCTGGAGCACTTCCATCGCATCGCCTCTCCCAGGGTCTTGGCTCTCTCCCTAAAGTTCAGAGCATCACGCAGGACTACAATGCCATCCGGTCTCAGGATGCGATCCATTTCCAGAAAGACGTCTTTCATCTCACACCTGTAGATCAGAAATATGGGCTGAAATGAGATCTTTTGAGAAACAGGACTAAGTTAGTTGCAGTGAAGAAGGTTCAGAGTTAGCAAATTGATTAAACTCTACTGTGACTGACGTGTGGCCACTTCCATATCTAAAGGAGGAGTAATACATCATTTACGAAATAAAATTGGGAAGTGACGAAATGTTACGAAAGAAAGACGAAATCCTGAGCTACTACATACTTTAACAACAGAATTATGTTTCAAGAGTTACTGTAATCTACAATACTGATTTGCCCTAATAGTGCGTGTGACGCTAATTTAGCGCGAGGTCATACTACTTGTAAAATAATTACATCAATGTTGGGCTGAGATTATTACTGTATTGTACAATTTTCCACAAAATTTAATTGTCGTGACACTAATTTTGGTCCCTTACAAATGGCACAAATCAGCGTAGCAGYCTCTAGAGCAGCCTTTTTATTTTTGTAGCTTGGACGATTAGATGAGAGTGAGAATACTTGCGGAGTTCACACGATGTAAACTACGGAATATTAAGCAACATTCTACAGAAGCAAAATCCTAGAAGCAGAAGGGAAAAATGAAAAATAGAGGACGGTTATCAAACCTGTGACTCTCAGCAGTGAAGAGACCGGAAACATGGAGCCAGTCGTAAGTTCTAGGATACGTGGAGAATGCCTCGCACCTGCCACAAAAGAAATAATATAAGTACTTCGACCAAAGATCTTCCAACAACGTGTTCTCTCTCCCAATACAAGGGAAAACAACTACAAATGTACAATTCAGCGAGTGAACCCCCAAAGAAATCACAAACCACCCTAAACCCTAGAACATTGGGTGTAGCTCCAAACCTCAGAGTACACAACATGTAATAAAATCAGAAGGGAAAATTAGGTTTTGAGGAACAGTACCAGTCATGCACTGCGCCAATCAAGCCTCGGTCGTAGACAATACCCAGCGTGTTGGCTGAGTAGGAGGAAACCACATTCATAACCCAGACGTCCGAATTGGTGAGAGCAGTTGCGAAACCTCCGAATTCCGTGTACATGTCCATCACGTTTCGGATCTGCTTGGAGTTCAAGTCTGCCCACAGGTTCTTGTAGTGGGAGACTCTGTCTTGCCATACCTTCGTGTCTTCTTTAAATTGGTACACTTTCCTGTTGACGAGTTTCAGCCTGTCTGAGGGAGCGTTCAGCCTCTCTGGCCACTTGGCAATTTTGCCAACAATATGAGAAGGATTGGGTGAAACGAACGCCTGGGAGTTGTTAATCCTCAAAGAGTAGAAGTCACGTGAAACTCACTGCGGAGAGATCGTAATCTGTTAACCCTAAAAGACTCGATCTGAGATCATGTTCGAGAATTGCAGCCCTAAAATGGTCCTCTCAACTATGAATGATATATCTAGTCCAGATGCAGCGATCAGACAGCTGCTGATACTGGAAACAAATAAGCTTTCCTGCTGAGATGCAAGAAAAACTTCAAGCGCCTAGGTAGAAAACTTAAACAATCGAAAATTCTTCCAGTTGCAGGCAACCTCGGAAGACGACTTCGCCAAATTGACATAGCTTTGAATTCAAAACATAAACAGAAAAAAAAGGGGTACCTCTGCATGGATCTTTGTACGCTACCAATGAGGTCCAACGTTACATGAAATCGTCAACACCTGTCACACACCATCACAAAGCGCCCATAAGGAACCAACACCAGTAACGAAAGCTTCATTCGAATAGCATAGAGGAGCTACAGACACATGAAAGAACGTATCAGTCGCAGATCCACACATACACGATGGTATGACGATCGACAGAGTCCCAGGCCAGATCCTGAACAGATGCCGGACGCATCCAAGACTAAAATAACAAGTTTGTGACAACTACGTCCACACTTCAGAGTGTAGGCAACATCACCAGAAATTGGCCACACCACAAAAGTCACAAAACACGAAGACGTCAACACTGGTGAGTGTCAAAACAAATACGACCACCATCACAAGCCCAACCGCGTACAACGCATTGTGCTCACCGGAGAAGCTCAACCATAAACTCCATCCCATAGTTGGGACTCAAACTCTAAGCAGATCACCTCGTACCTCGACGCAAACAACTYGACAAAACGCYATACGACATGCATTCAAAGACGAACCAGGAAAACACCGACAACAACCAACCAGCTTCGAAACTCCAAGTCGAAACCTTACATCGGCAACGAAACACAACCAAACGCGAGATTCACAACCAACGCAAACTCCACAAAAGGTGCCCACAAGCTCACCCCACCGAAGAACCCCCAACGATCAAATCATCACACCGAGCGAAGCACGAGCCCGACGGAAAATCAGGAAGACCGAGTCAAGCACTACACCACCTACATTGAGAGCTGCAACGAATGCAGCAGGAGTAGCGAAAAGTCCAAGCAAACTCAGCCCCCTCAAAGCTCAAACACGAAATCAAAAGAGACGCTTCCGGAGAACGACGATCCAGCCGCCAAACACAAAAACCGGCACGAGCTTGAGCACACCTAGCTAGAAACCACGAAGCTACGAACTCAATGAGAGCTGAAAGGATGCAAACAACAACGTGACTGAAGTGCACAGACAGACAGAAGCTAAAAGCTTACCCCACTGAGAAATAGAGAGAAGATAGAGCAGCGAAGGGGGAACCTTTGGTTGAAAAGCTTTTCCCTGGAGGTGGCTGAAGATGGGTTCCTCTCTGAAACTCCTGCAACAACAGAGGTCAAGGACAGGCGCTCTCTCCTGAATCCCATCTCGCCTGGAAAAAGCAGGCGCGGTCTCCTGGGGTGGATTTCTTCCCGTTTCCTAGACTTGGAGAGTTCCTAGATTCCTGATTTGCGCTGAGTTGGAGATGCCAGGAGTTTCGTGGATCTCGTGCTCTCGCTCGCCCTGTGGACTGTGGCGGTGCGCGCTTGGGTTTCAGGGTTTCAGGGTTTCAGGGTTTCAGGGGTTTTGGACTTTAGGTGTGTGGGAGGATTTGGGGGGTCAATTATTTCAATTGCCAGATGCATTATGGACTGAGTGTGGACTGACCCACCTTTTTGATTGGTGGCAAATGTTTCTTCGTAAAAAAAATTCTCAAGGATAAAATGAAGTCACACGTAACCCACTTCAGTTATTTCTATTTTGGAGGATTTGGAGGATTTGGAGGATTTGGAGGATTTGGAGGATTTGGAGGATTTGGAGGATTTGGAAGATTTGGAGGATTTGGAGGGATGTATTGTAGTTGTAGGGTAGGGTCTGGTGGAAAATAATTCTATAAATAGGAGACAAAATTTTAGGGGAATTGTTTTTTCATAAAAAAAAAAATTGTGTGGTAAAAATCTATTTCATAACATTCAGTAGCGTGTTCTGGCACTGCCTTGGCTCAAGGTAGATGGTGTGGAACATACCACACCCAACAACCTTCATCGGTAGCTAATTGGACATGTGGAGGATATTGGGTGTGGAATATTTCACACCATCATTGTAGAGACCATGCTTGCTACTGAATGTTATATTTTAGCATTCATTGAACCTTATTTTCAGGAAAAAATAAATATGTGGCAGAGAAGTGCCCATCTTGCCCTATAGCTATGGTAGTTATGAATCTTGAAGTTGGAATCTAAAAGAGTCTTTACCGTATCATGTTCCCATTAGATGTCTTTTGGACCATTTAGAAGACTGCGAGTTCCCAGGCTGTGGAAACACATTGGGAACTCTGGGAACTCTTCCACGCAGGCAGTCTGACATAGCACAGAGACTACAATGTCAGATAATACTAATTAATTAATTATTTAAAAATAATTATTAATTATTTAAAAATAATTATTTGAAAATTTTAATAATTTTTTAAATCAATTTTCAGTTTCTTTATACTTTCTAAGATTTTTGGAGAAAAAAATTCAAATTCAAAATTTCAAACCACCAGTCGTTGATTTCCAATGCAGGGAATAGTTTCAGGGAACAGCCCTGAAACAGTCTCCTGTGTGGCTGAAAAAACATCTAATGATGTTGATAACATAGAGGCTCAAATACCATATAAATGAATTATGATACAAGTGAACTTTGGTAGGGGTGTTTTCACTAATCAACCTAACCTTAGATTAAAGTCCCTTATTCCTACAAAAATATTTAGATGAGGTGGTTTCATTTAGAAGATCATTTTCTCTACTAGCATGCAAAATAGGTTCGGTTTGTAATCCTTGGCATGTCCTTATTTGCTTTGTGACCCCTAAAAGTTTAGTAATTCTGATGCAATGAGAGCGCCCATAGAATGATGTAAGATTGGCGGGACATGCTGGAAGCTCCTTACTTAGCAAGTAGGGCATGACCATTGAGAAGTGTTTGTTTTATTTGACATGTTTGCCAATAGCGTGCMAAAAATTAAACATGCATGCATGACATTGGATCCAAGTTGAAGTGTGGCAACATAATTTTTTGGTGGTCTATGTTGGAAAACAACAAAGTTTTGACACTACAAGAAAATGGGCAAAAATGCGACTGCAGAAAATGACTTCTTGGCCACAATGACTAAAGAATGACTTCTACTCCCTAATTGCACCATCGGTGTTTGAAAAACAATGTCGTAGTCATTTTGTAGTTACCCCTGCGACTGCAAGATGAGAACGAAGGTAGGTGTAGTGTTCGTTCACGATTTTCAGTTGACAGAGTTGTTAACAGAGTAAATGGAACAAATAAAGTTCAATCGCAGTCATGAGAGTCCACTGAGAAACGACTGCCAGTGTAGTCTTATGACTACAATTGACTTCAAAATGACTATTAAATGACTTTGAAGACAATTGGTGACTTTTTTCGGTTGAAGACAAGTTAAAAGATGGTTGACGTGGCTGGTTGCTTAACTTTCTTTTCTTTTATTTCCACTAGTAGAAAATTGTCCTATTTGGGGGGCTCTTTCCACTCTTATTTTTATTTGTTAATTATCTCTTTCTTTGGTTCCTCTTCTTCTATACCAAAATCTTATTTGCCTTTTTGGGAGTTGCATGCTTTTGTATTTTGTTTCTTCCTATTCTTTTAGGGCTTTCATTTTTCTTAATTTTTTCCTATACTAGAATTTTATTTGTCATTCTCAATATTTTTGAATTTTTTTCTCTTCCTACTTTTTCTTCTTCTTTACGGACGGACACGCTGTTTCCTTCTCTTTTATATCAAAATTTGATTTAGTTTCTCTTCTTCTTCTTATAAATCTTTTTATTTATTTWTTATTTTGACTTCTTCATTTATATTTTTTATTACTTGGAAATTTCTTAAATTTTTTTAAATTACTTTTAATATTTCTCTCTTTTCTATATCTTTTTTAACCTTTATTTGTTTTCCAGTTGTTGTATTTTTTTTCTGATTTTTTTCAATTTCAATTGTTTTCTTCATTTCTTCAAGTTTTTTTTAATCTTTCCAATTTATCTACTTTTTATATATCTTTTTAATTTTTTTTACAAATTTTTTTCAATAGAAGGCATCTTTTATCTTTTCTTTGAAATTATGCATTGACGGTGTTTTTTTCTCTTTGTTAGTATATACTATTTTCTTCCTAAAAGTCCACCATATGGTTTATTTAAACTCCTATTAATATATTAGCAATGACTTCTGGAAATTTGTGCCATGGTCATTCTACTACTTCTGAACACTTCATATAATTCAATTGAATTTCTAGAGGTCCCAACAAACATATCCTAAAGTATTCAAATGAGGCCTAGTGAAGAGGAAGTTGCATTATAGTATTGCAGTGCAGTAATGACGCAAAAATGACTGTATCACATCTTCCACGCTCCTAGATTCAGAAAGGACATATTAAGAATTTTCAAAGAAAACATCCTTTCCAAATCTTTTCTCAAATTTGTCTACAACTTTTGATCTGAGGCTTGAAATCTAAAACAAATTGTTGGAGACTAAAGTGAGATTGATTTTCCAACTTTAACAGGTTCAAATTTTTTAGAAAAGAATGAATCTACTATGCCTAAATGAGGTCTAAAATAATACTTGTAACACAATTCCTGCATTTTACATATGAATGACTTCATAATGACTTCCGACGTGGAGACTTGCCATGAGTCAATCCATCTGAATTGTGCAAAAACTTCATCGCAACTTTTGAATGACTTCCGACGTGGCTCTCCACGTCAGATGTTTCATGGTTCTATTATAACATTAAAATGACTTGTAAATGACTGGCCACGTGGCTGTCCACTTCAGATTTATAATGGGTCTGTTGTAACTTCAAAATGACTATAGAATGACTGGCCACGTGGATGTCCACGTCAGATTCTCAAAGGGTCTGCGATTTACACATGGTTGCTTCATAGCCATTTCCTTAAGCCAACTTTTTTATCGCCTGGTTAACCACTGATCTTTTCATCCATTTTCACATCCAAGTACTAAATGGATGGTGATAATACAATCGCAGTCATTTAGCAAACGACTAAACAACAATGACTGCAGGGCCTTCCAATCATTTTCCAGTCATTCTATCCACAATGACTGCATTTTAGTCGTTTTTGCCAATCATTCTTTCTCTCTTTTTTTGTAGTGTGAATTGGTGAGACAGAGTGTCTCACTTGGGCACAACAAAACTTTTGCCAGGGTAGAATTTTGCACTCCTATAGGGATGCTCTAAGGTAATTAACCCAATTTGTGACACAATACCAACTATGCCCTGTGGAAGTGGGAAAAAAATTTTACCCCTAAATGTCCATGGAGAGATATATAGGTGTTCCAAAAACTTTGAAGTTAAATCAAATCAAATCAATGTAATATTTATAATATTTCTTGTTTAGTTGAGTACACCAGCTTTAAGGGCACATATCCATGATTTTGTTTTCATCTGCAATGTAGCAATTTCATCTAAGATTTTTTTAATTTGAAGTTAAGTAAAGAAAGCTGAAAAAATTTTGTCATCATTTGTAGCCAAATTATTTTTTCTAGTGCAATTTGGCACTATTTCACCAAATAAAAGCCTTGATTTACAAAAAAGAAATTTGGGACATTTAAAAGACATTTGCATGTGGAACATAAAAATTGGTCTATTGTTAAAAACTAGCAMATGTCATTGTGTTTCTGTGGTTATGTATTAATATTTCAAAGATTATTCAATGTATCACAAAATTGAAAACTTTTTCTGATGATAATAATTTTGTGATGTGGTTTAGATTTCAAAACCTTTGGTGAACTTTACAATAAAATTCAAACCTAATTAAAATTAGATTTAGGAAACCTAAATGTATAATTATTGTTTAGTCAAAGTTTTATTAAATTGAAATTTCTAAAATATTATGTCTTCAAAATAAATTATTTTAGAAAATTAAAATTTCCATCTTCTTTTTGTTCATAAACAAATCTAAACTTGGTCTTTTGAATTTTGTAATAATATATTACTAAATATTTTTTGAAAATGAAAATTTTGTTAAAATTGATAAGAATGCATAAGTTTACAAATTGCCTTTTGGAGCCATTCAAAGATTTGTTTATAATATAGAATAAAAATGGCTTTCTTCGTCTTCCACAATTATCACTTAATTCTTATCCAAACCCAATCAAGCATACCAAAACTTCAATTTTGAAAAACCAAAAATCCTTTTTTGGCAAATTTAATAAAGTCAGTCTTTGTGGTTTTACATAATGTTTTATTGAATACAATCGGTGATGAATTGTTTTGATTCGATTGCATGGATATGTAGAGAATATCCACATGCAAATGTTTTATTTTTAAAAACTTATACCTCCTTAAGTAACAAAAATATTATTGATGAAACGTGTCATATGACCAAACTATGAAGAAATGGATATTTTTCTAATGTAATTAGTTTTTCCTATTTGCACCTAATATGGTAACTAACTCAGTATATTAACCCCTTAAATTCCTTGACTATGTCTTTTCCAAAAACGCTCCAAAACTACCACTTCTAGTACAAGTACCAATTTTTCCTGAATAAAACTTTGTTTGGCACATGTAACAATGGGATCTTGTACTATGCTTACTTGGAAACATGTGGTAAAAATTTCAGAAATTTTCACTAAGTGGATTGCAAGATATAAGCATTCCAATTTCATTGAAATCATTTTTTTGGCCCTTTGAAAAGTAGGGCAGATGCACTTGACAAGCTCACTTTTCTATGGAAAAATGTCCAAAATGGTGGTGCTTCTTTGGATTTTTATTTCTAAACAAGTTCTCCACATGCTTAAAAAATTTAGGTTATTTGGAACTGTACAATATGTAGGAAAAAATTAATAAATAGACAATCGTAGAGAATGATTCAAAATACAAAATTGTTAAGAATCGAATTATTGAACTGAAAAATGCCAATTCCAACGGTTGCAATGTTGTAAGAAAATAAGTACATTCTATATTTTTATGTTTTTCCAAAAATATTGAAAATTGAATAAAATAAAGGACTTTGAAGTTTGTTTTAGAGTAGAGAATCCATAACTGTTTGCAAACAAATAATTAAAACTCATAACTTTTGACTCATTGATAGAATTAGAATGATTCAAAGCTTTCCATGTACATATAACTCTAGAAAACCAATTCCAAATTTTTGTTTCTAAAAAAAATGATTTTTTAAATTTGCCCCGGACTGCCTACCTGAAGAAAAAAGTAACAAATTAGGCCATTATTTTTTACTCATATTTCCAAATTTCATGAAATTTTGTGTGTATGAAAAATATTCCTTGTCCCACCTTCTATTGAAATTTCAACCTAAAATATGTAAATCTCTAGTCATATGTACAAACCCAAAATTTCTATGTTGCCAAAAAGTGCATGCTAGTTCTTTAGGGGTTAAAGCATGATGGTATAATTACTTTGCCAAAATCAAGTTAAAATATAGCAATATCCATTTCTTGAAAGTTTGGTCATAGGACACTCATCATTGAATTTTTTCAATGATCATATTATTGTTATTTGAGGGGGTGTTTTTTAATATGAAAGATGTGCATATGGATGCTTCTCCCACATATCCATGAAATTTAAATAAATAAAATTAATCACCGACTGTCTTCAATAAAATATTATGCAAAACCACAAAAATTCATCAAAAATAGAGTTTCGTTTTTCCAAATTGAAATTCAGATTTGCTTGATTAGATTTGCATAAAGATGCAATGATAATCATGAGTTAAACAAAAGGATACCAATTAGAATCCACATTGTTAAAAAAAATTGAATGGCTCCAAAAAGTAGTTTGTAAGCTTCCAATACTCGATTGTACCTCACATGACTACATTTCTAAAAGAATAGTTAAAACCATCTCCACCGCCAAAATCAACCACAAACGTTATTGTCAACATCTTCTTTGATATGTGATTCCAACACTCTTTTTGACACTTGATTTTATTAATGTTTTGACCTTGCTTTTAACACAAATGGGTTAGAAATATAATATTACTTTTAAGTATAATGAACAAGCTCGATGCATGTGGGTCAATGATAAATTTTGGATACACCCATGTTCAACATTTTGAAATTGATAGTTTGTTCATACCGTATCCAAACAATGCATTGAATGGGAAGTCCAAAATTGAATCATTTTAACTACCAACAAGATCTAATTAAAAAAGCTTTCAATTCAATAGTAGGAGCCATTCTCAAACCTTTATTTGAGTGAGTTTATGTATTGTTACCTTACATTAGGTTGCATGAAAGTGAAATTGGTTGCAAGTGGGAGAAGGGTTAAATTTAGATTTGTTAAATTTAAAAAATATAATTTATAGTCAAAATTGGTTCAGGATTAGTATATGTTTAAAATAAATAAATGTAAGTAGTTGATATGATAACAAATAGACCACATACACTATAAAAAAATTGCATTTTTGGTGGAAAAAAAATTCACAAAAACAAGTGATGTTTCAAAAACGTCGGTCGTTTTTGTTGATTATGTTGCGTTTTCCGAAAAATGTAAACGCGACTATAAAATCTCAAATGATATCAATACAAACAGGTTAGGGGAACCGGAAGAACATGTGCCTTTCACTAGCTACGTCATGTGTTTTTGATGACGTCAAAAAAAACAAGACACGGTTCTTTGGTGATGTCAAAAAGAAAGAATTTTGCCACATCAGCAAACTTCTTCAGAGCTCTAAAGGGCAGCCACTGTGCATTTAGGAAGGATGCTGCCCACAAGGAAAAAAGTGTAGAAAGGGGCAGTTGCTTACATAAGGGGCCAAACAACTTGGAGTGGATGTGGAATGGGAGTCAAGGGGCATAAATTTTTCACGTCACCAATGTGCCTTCTAGAATGTTGTAGTGAAGGACCTATATTGCCAAAAAAAAAATTATGCATCAATTAATATTAATAGAATGACGTACATGATAAATAAAAGAGATTGAAGAAAGCTTAACATATGACGACTTCCATGGAAAAATGGCCCTTAAAATGGCCGTTACCAAAATCTTGAAAAGGTTGAGGCATTCTCAAAATCATAAAAATGTAGAAGGCGAGGGTGAAAACAATTTTTCACTAAGAATACTATCAGGTTTTAGAGGAAAGAGATGGGTGGTGGTGGAAAAAATGAGGGAGTGGTGGAAAAAAATGAGGAGTGGGTTAAACAAAATGGGGAGTGGGGAAGAAAATTGGGTGGGTTGGAGGAACAAAATGGGGAGTGGAGAACAAAATGGGGAATGCAAAAAAGAAATGGGGAGTGGTGAAAAAAATGGGGAGTGTGGGAGAAAATAAGGATTAGGAAAAAAAATGGGGAGTGGGGAACGGATTGGGGAATGCAAAAAAAAAACCTAGAGAGTGCAAACAAAAATTGGGGAGTGGGAAAAAAGTATTGGGGAGTGGGAAAAAAAATGGAAAGTCGGGGAAAAAATGGGGAATGCGAAGACCAACGGGGAAGTGTCAACCAAAATATGGAGAGTGAGGAACAAAAATGGGGAATGCAAAATAGAGATGGGAAGTGGTGAAATAATTGGGGTGTGGGAAATAAAATGGGGAATGCGAAAAATAAAGAGGGAGTGTGACCTAAAGCTGGGCAGTCGGGAAGAAAAAGGGTTTAGAAAGAAAAAAATAGGAAGTGTAAATAAAAAATGGGGAGCAGAGAAAGAAATGGGGAATTAAATGCCTTTTGCCCCAAAACTTCTTATTTTCTATTAACAAAATTCTATTATTCTTACTCATATTTTGGAAGAACTTCAAGCATTTCACATATGAATGGGTCACGAGTTATTATTGTTTATGGTTTATGTTCAAAAAAAAAGATTAAGGAGTGTGGAATTGTGGGTGAGAACATAACATTGTAGAGATACTTTGCAGAAGGCACTCATGTTTGGTTACAATAAAATTGTTCATGTGACATTTATGATTCTTGTAGACACCCATTCTCTTTAGAAAAGACTACTTATTGGATGCCAAACTGTTGATTTCTTTTCTCATCTTATGTTTTTCAATACAATTTATGAAAATTTGTGACCTTCCTAAAAAAATTGGAAATAGTTCATTCCTCTGAGGTTGTGTCACACATGTATATCAAATTAAGTTTTGTTTTTCTAACATTTTTCCTTCAATTAAATTGCTTTCATATGTGCAACATTTTTTCTCTTTTTTCACACCCATTCTTTTGGGAGAAAACACAAGTGGGTGTGAAATTCTTGATTTTTTTCCTCATTTTCAAATTTAAAAAAATATGTATATAATAAAAAAAATTGTAGTTGATTTAACAATTTAAAGTAATGGCAAGCCATGTCAGCATAGTCAGACATTGTTTAAGAACTTGAGCATTGTTTCTTAGATGTTAATTGAAACATCAAATGAGACATGATTTGAAATGTCAACTAAAATTGCACATGTTTCTTGCTACTTCCACCAAGATATCTATACTAAATGTAGGAATTAGGTTGTCTTTACAATTAGGTTGCCTTACCCAAAGAAAGTTACTCTACAAGCCATCAAAGTCAACAAATATTTGACAAATACTTCCATTTATACACATGGAGGTTCATGAAACCATCCATTAAAGAAGTACAAACCAAAATTAACCCCTAAAGGACCAACATGCGTTTTTTGGCAACATAGACTTTTCGGGCAGGTACATGTGACTAGAGATTTACATATTTTAGGCTGAAATTTTAACAGAATGTGGGGACAAGGAATATCTTTCATAGGCACAAATTTCATGACATTCACAAATATGAGTCAAAAGTTATTGCATAATATGTTGTTTGTTTCTCAACTCGGGCAGTCTGGGCAGATCTGAAAAAATCACTTTTTTTTTAAATAAAAATTTAAAATTTGTTCTTCAGATTTACATGTACTCAAAAAACTTTGAATCATTGCATTTCATTAGTTGAGATGAAAGTTATGAGGCTTTTTAGTTTACGGGCAGTTATGGAATCCCTGSACCAAAAAAAACTTTGAAGTCCTTTATTTTACTGAAATTTCAATATTTTTGAAAAAAAATAATGCTATTGGATGTAGATTGTTTAYTACAACAATTCAACCATTTGGATTGTCTTTTTTTAATTTTATAACTGATTTATTAACAATTTAGTATTTTGAATCATTATCTACTTTTTTCTACTTACTATTTTTTTCCTATATGTTGTACAACTCCAAATGATCTGAAAATTTTCATGTATGTAGCCAACTTGCGCTGAAGAATGAATCCAAAGAAGCACAACCATTTTGGACATTTTTTCATAATGATATGACCTTGTGAAGTGCAGCTGCCCTGTTTTTCGCAGGGCCAAGAAAAGGATTTTTTCCACTTCAAATGCTAATATCTTGCAATCTACATGGTGAAAATTTCTGAAACTTTTTCCGCATATTCTCAAAATAGAGTACTACAAGGTCCTATGGTTACATGTGTCAAGAATTGATATTTTTCAAAAATTTGGTATTTGTACTAGAAATATTAGTTTTGAAGCATTTTTGGTGAGAACATAGTCAAGGAACTTTAGGGGTTAATTAGACTTTTACATAATCAATAGATGATGCTGTGACCATCACTTGTCCATTTTAAAGCCTCCTATAGGACGGTTTGAAGAACAGGGTCGCTTTTAGAGCACACTCCTATAAACAAGATCCAAATCCTAATGCATCAGGCTTTTCCCATATGGTTTGTCTTTCCTCCTACCATCCTACTTGTACATATATTAGATTTTTCATATAATTATACTTACAATAAGTCGGCTTATATGCTAATTATCATATACAATGTGTGATGTGTTGTATATAATGTATTTTATACAGTGTATTGTATATAATGTATGGTGTACAATGTTTGATTTATTTTGAATGGTGTATAATGTATGGTACACAATGACATGACAGTGTATGATGTGTTTTATGGGAAGAAATCCATGTGAAGGGAGCGAAGCGCTCCACGTGGCAGCTGACATGGCCACGTGGTAGCAGACATGGATGTGCCATGTCAAATTTTTGGAGGGATCCACGTCATATTTTTTTGGATAGAAACCCATGTGAAACAATTCAGGCGGTAGCTGATGTGGACGTGCCACGTCATATTTTTTGGGGGGCTTTATCACTACCATGGGCATGAAGGTTTTGGGGAAAAAAGTCCGTGTGGCAAAAGTTGCCCCCTCCAAAAGGTGATGTGTCGTTGTGGACCCCTCCACATGTCACACTTAGAGAAGTTTGGAAGGCTTGATTTTTTTTGACGTCACCAAAAATCTTGATGTTTTTGGTGACGTTCAAAAAAATCTTAGCACGTTTTTGATGTGTTTTTTTGACGGATTTTTGACGACATCAACGGTGATATTGATTCCATTTAAAAAAGCAGAACCACATGTTTCTTGTGACATTAAAAAAACCCACAGTTTCTTATAGTGATAGAGGTAGAAGATTTGCAACTTTCAAGTATTTGTGAATAAATAACTAGTGTTCAACTTATAAGGTCATTTCAAAAAGTAACTCTTAAATATGCGATTATTATTTAGTTGATTACCAATAGTAAAATTTAGTAAATACTGTAACCAATCACAATGATATGAGGACTTGACATCAAGTGTACAAAACAATGTACTAATACCACTATATTACTCCTCTAAATACGACTTGATAGTTTTTAATTTGCAACTTGAACTATGTGTACAAGAAAGCACAGCCTGGTTAATTTTTCATAATTAGCTTTTGGGATCTTAGTGTACATAATTGTACAGCACCTAGGAGTTCACCCAACTTAATGTGACAGAAGCATCTATATCTGTACACTAATCTACTTATTCTCAACTTAATGTGATAGAAGCATCTATATCTATATACTAATCTACTTTATGTGACAACGACAACTGTATCCATACACTGTCCTAGTTGTTCATGCAACTTTGGTGACAATGAAAATTGTATTCACACCAAAAGTGAAAATTAACCTTTATGTATCCACAATTCATGCTAAAGAAAGTTGAAGTTAACAATGAAAACTACTAATTGCTTTACTTCCATGTAGTTTTACACAAAGCACAAAAAGATCATTATTAATTTCTATTTGAATACCCTTTAACTAATTTAGACTCTACCTTACGTAGGCGTAATGAACCTCCACTTGAAATGCCAGGTGACAGCTGGCACAAGGAGCCGAGGTGGTCGACTGAGCTGGACTGCCTCCGTCAGAGTGCAACGGCCAGACCCGGAAGACACGCGGGAGACACGACACGAAGCCAAGACGATCACGCTCAAGACGCAGTCGCAATGCGCAGSGACGCTCTCTCGCCCAGTTTGAATCCTGCACTCCCTCCCCTTCCTCTCTCCCCKCGCCCACTACTGTCTGAACTCTGGAGCTTCAATTGCATCTTCACAGAGCAATTTACCGGCCGAAGAAGAGAGCTTTCTCGCAAGCTCTGTAACTGAGTTCTCCCGTTGCAGCATTGTCCATATTCGCATGGAGCAGCAGTGACTYCCACGCTCTGGAATCAATGAGAGGCGCGGAATGTCTGCTCTGGCGGAGCTGTTGTTGTGATTTTGAGGTTTAGATTGTGGTTGGAGAACGGATTTGAGGTTTAGATTGTCGTGGTTAGGACTTCGGTGGGAGCTTGGCAGACGAGAATTAGGTCTCCATGTTGTTCACCGGGGAGCTGGACGAGGTGTTCCGCCTCCCCGCGGTCCGGACGCGTCGACCCGAGGGGAGATCCCTCAGTCCTTCCCCGCACACTCGCAATGTAGGCAGTCCTCACGGTGGAGGCCCTCCGCCCGGTACGCCAACATCAGGACTCTCTGGGAGCCCCTCCCATCGAAATCGCGTCTTGTCGCCAGGGAAGTTCGTGATGAAGAAGGGGYTGGATTCTCAGCGAAGGACGGAGCAGTTTTGTAACACTGTTGATATGGCCGGCTCGCCGAGCTTCCGGAGAGCTCCGTGGCCTGACCAGACGGACGCGGAGACCTCGTGGAGGAGTGTGGAGGATCAGCAGGTGGAGCAGTCTKGTGCGTTTTTTCACACAAGCAACAGTCCGTTGTGTCCTGGTACMCCTACACGGCAGCATTACCCGCAAACGGCACCATCCACTCCGCAACATTACGTGCAAACTGCGCCGTCGACTCCTATACAGCAGGGGATCGAGGTGAAGAAATGCTTACCTATGTCGGAGCCGCGTTCTGTGCTCGACCTAACCATCAGTCCCTTGCAACATCAATTGCCTACCATTCGCGCGACTCTGCCGCGCCGCTTCCGGGAGTCTTTTTTGGATCATAACTTGGCGCCTGTGCCCATCGCGGTGAGCTCCGCCCCACGCGTGCTCAACTTCGAGGGTTGCGTATCGCTCCCAGGAGGTCAGTATCCCAGCCTCGCGAAGACCACCACCTGGACACCGGATGTCGGCTACCCGACTTCCATCACTACGCAGAAGGTGGTGCCCACTGAGGAGGAGCTCATCGTGTCGCAGAGTTTCATTCAGGCGACATCGAGCTTGGACGAGTGGGAAGCGGCTACCACGACGTCCAACCAGCATAACCTTCGGGCGAAGCAATGGATGGCGTCGTTACTAGAGGATTTGCAGAACGGCGATGMCTCCACTCAAGAGACTGAGGAATGCACCACGCCGTTTACTCCCGGCGTGGATTCGTGCTCTCCGCACTTCCTGGCTTTCCAACGCGGCTACGGCTCGCCCTGCCCGAGCGATTACACGGGCGACGATAATCCGGGATGCAGTGGCTTGGAGTATCTCCAGGTTGAGAGTCCGGGGGACACACCGCGTGGAGGCGGTGATGGTGATGTCGACGACGCGCAAAACTCCCCTGCGGTAGTTGGTCATGAGCTCGTCACGCTCCTCATTGCWTGTGCRGAGGCAGTTTCCACTCAAAGCTTGAGCCTGGTCAATCATCTGCTGCAAAAACTGGGGGAGCTGGCCTCTCCAGAAGGGACTGCAATGCAGCGAGTTGCGGCTTATTTCACGGAAGGATTGGCTTGTCGAGTTGCACATCTGTGGCCACACATCTACCAGCCGCTACCTATCGATTCGAGTCTGAATGAAGAGGAGCTGCAGACGGCATTTCATTTGCTCAACCACGTCGTGCCCTATACGAAGTTYGCGCATTTCACGGCGAACGACATCATCTTACATGCGTTTGACGGCGCAGATCGTGTGCACGTGATTGATTTTGATGTCAAGCAGGGCCTTCAGTGGCCCGCATTGTTCCAGAGTTTGGCTGCGCGGGAATGTGGTCCCCCGTCACATATCCGTATCACAGGTATGAAATCATGACAAAGTTTGGATTTATATATATCCTTGTCAGTTTGCTTTCCTTCGCTGTCYTCCTCTCCAGAGATTGTGCGTGGTCAATACCCAATTCTAGAATGCTAGTGGAAAGGTACCAGCTTTGCAGGCGACATATAGAATCACATGATGGCCTTACCTGGATTTCCCTCGATTAATCATGTATGCAATCTTCCTGCATTCTGGGGACTAATGCGTTCAAAATCTAACTCCTGGAACGGACAGCTAGTTCAATCACGTCGTTTAGGTCAGACAGTGAGAGCCTTCTTCGGCTGACGATTTGATATCTTGCTTATACGGGGGATCTATCCTAGCAGGAAGCCTGACTAGGTTATCTTAGCTTCCGTATAATTTTTTCTTTTATTAGGTTTCCTCGGTTTTTGTAGTCCTGTAAAGTCTGGAAATGGGTAGATGCTTCAGRAACYCACTCCCATGTGTTMCTGCATGTTCTTTACACGKTACTCTAGCAGKGGAGTTMGYTGGTGTACCTAATTTCTGTAGGGTCTCCRCCTCATGAKTTTTGCACTACATTGATCTGTCCTAATAGTGCTTGTGACACTAATGTACSGACGKTGCACTATTTTGAATCAGTGCAGGTTGAATATAACTGTATTGAACCAATTTCCAAAGAAAAGAAAATTGTCTTGACACTAATTTTCTAGGTGATACTAATTTCCCTCCCTCGCTAGTAGGACAATCCGGTGTAGCTSAGTCGAGTTGTGTAAGCGAAGTTTGGGAATTTTTTCTCATAGCGTTCTGATCCAAATGAATTCCCGTATTATCGTTTATGTGTTTTGGGTCCCTGACTTGTCCGTGTAAGCACTGAATGCCTATATATCACTGAATGCCCATATGTTCAGATAGGACTCTAGCTTATGCTTGACTGGTCAACTTTTAGGCAGTGATAGGGTGTCCAGCTCTTGGTACTAAGGCACGGTTTGTATCCAACAGGAATTGGTGATTGCAAGGAAGATCTTCTGGAGACCGGGGATCGACTAGCAGAATTCGCCGACGAGTTCAATATTCCTTTTGCCTTTCACGCGGTTATAGACAGGCTCGAGGATGTGCGATTGTGGATGCTGCATGTGAAGGAGAATGAAGCAGTGGCTGTCAATTGCATCTCTCAACTTCACCGGATGTTGTACGATTCAGGGGACACCATTAAAGATTTCTTGAACGTGATCGGGAGCACAAAACCGAAGGTGGTCGCTATAATGGAGCAAGAAGGAAGTCACAATAGTCCGCATTTTGAAGGCAGATTCTTGGAGTCCTTACAATACTATTCTGCAATTTTCGATTCTCTCGAATCCAGTCTTGCGAGAGAGAGCAGTGCTCGTGTACAGGTAGAGCAGCTGTTTGCTCGTGAGATTCGCAATATTCTCTCTTGTGAGGGACCTGAAAGGGTGGAAAGGCATGAAGAAATTTCAAGGTGGCGCTCCCTTCTGAGCCAAGCGGGCTTCGTCAGTGTACCTCTTGAAGACAGTGCCCAAACGCAGGCACAGATTCTTCTCCGCATGTTTGATTCAGATGGGTACACATTAACGGAAGAGAATGGCACCTTAACCCTTGGTTGGATGGAGCAACCCCTTTTCACTGCCTCAGCTTGGAAGGCGGACAAGGATTTTGTTCCCACAGGGACAAGCTTGGTTACCAATGAAAAGCCTGCTGTGTGATTATTGCTCTGGCTCGCCAAACGGGTATGATCACGGGGAGGCCTGGAAGAGAAGGAATTCATTCMTTCTCATCTGGATATTTTTTGTATAGCTGTTAAATGAGAGATTCATACTGTTGTTCAGGGGTAAGCCTTGTCTTTGGTAGCAGTTGCAACTTCGGTTTGCAGTTAAATTTTGAGAACTCTCAGCAAGTGGCCCTTYCTGCTTCCGAAGTTGACACATTTTCCGCGGCTCAYACTATAATGGCCGGCAGTATCCAATACAGCGACAACATTCATCTCCAATGCAGTTGTACAGCTCAGCAGGACACTGCGACTCCACTTGTTTTCGTCAGCGTATCATCCATGACGGATCAGGCCCTTCGTCAATTTGCTGGATGAGCCGAGTTCCGTGTATGACATAACTGCGGCACTCCCATGATGACCCAGCAGAAGAGACAACGGCTCCGAAGCTGGTGGTGAACTTACTTGCGACACAATTTTTCTCACACTGGTAAAAAGCTCGGCAGTTGTATYTAGATACCGGTAGTTGTTGCGTATATGACGTAACTAAAGCAATAGGACAAGTCCCAGATGGGAGGTTCTGTAAGATGCCTTCAATGATTCACAACCATAATTGAATTCATGTGAATGGTATTCGGTTATATAATGAAATATGTGAAAMCTCTGCACTTTTGTTTAGAAAATTCGGTWCATGCTCTTTGYTTTTTCGAAAGTGACTGATGTTGATGTGGTACTTGTACGGGGGTGAAGACATGATTCACTCACTTTCTGTCTCATGTCCAGACTAAGTYTCTSGCTCAGTGACATGACTTTTCGTTGTGACTGCCACACKYTGGGCCTTGAGCTGGTAGACGTGGACGGTGATGATTGAAGCCAGCTCACGAATCTGTAAATTTGTAAGTGACTGTAGGCCCAATTGCAATGCCTCACATGTGTGACCTGCTAAAGATTGTCGAGGTTTGCCAGCCAATTGTTCTGCTTGCAGAGGCAAATTCAGGATGCTTGTCCCTTTCCAAAACATCTAACTGGCTGCGTTACTTAGTTAAGTGTAAATGGCTCCCGAATTCATTGGAAGCAAGTTCTCCTTTCTAAAAGAAATTTGGGTTCTGCAGGAATGACATGAATTGTGAGTACATTAGCAACTAGATCTCTAGAGAAACTAGGGAAACTGTGATGTCTTTGATGTGCATTGCATGTCGACACACAGTTGGGAGACGCACTCCGAGCGAGAAATAAATACAAGTTGGCACTGGAGCAGACATTTTCAGGCTTCTTGATAAACATTCAACAGTCAWCAAGTTACCTAGCTAGTACTTCAACACGTTACCTACTAGCTAGCTAGCAAGCAAGCAAGCTAGCTGATGCAATTCAAGCTGTGGGCCGAGGGTGGAAGTTGGGATCGACGGGGATGACCGAAATTATTCCGCCGGACGCGCGCGCAAGCAGGCTGCTTACTCGTCACCCCCAGAGGCTTCCAGCACCTGGCACGGGCCAGTGTTTATACGTGTTGGCAGAACCAACGCCGCGTGCCTGTTGTTGGAAGCCATTGAGGGAGAGGATCAAGCCATCTGGATTAGAAACAACTTCTTTARCTTCGATATATCTTCTTCTTCATCACTCCTCTACAGACTCTGCTTATCTGCACCATCTGCACCTGCCACAGACTCGTCGCGTCGACCAGCCTCGTTRATTCATTCAACCTCGTATTCAATCCCTGGGACATATATACGTGCAATCCTCCACTAACCTGCATCAATTCCACCGTCACCTTCGGGAGCCGACTCCCGAAAGCTGGATCAATGCATCAATTCCACCTTCACCTTCAGGAGCTAACTCCCGAAAGCTGGATCGATGAACTGCAAAACGAGCTCCGTCGAATCTTCACCTGGCGATCTCGATACATCGGATCAAGGCGAGCCAGCTGCAGTTCGATCGATCGGCAACTGGGATTGCGTGCATTGGCATGAAGATTCTACAGTAACTTAGCTATAAACCAACTACGGCTTCGATTACCAACAATTATATATACGGAGCTAGCGGCACGCGACAATGCTAAGCAAGGAGGAGGACGAGAGAATTGAAGCGGAAGATCGGGCACAGCTAACTTAGATTGAAGAATGCGAAGGGGGTGAAGATCGAGGGTCAGTACGAGTGAAGGTGCAATTGGGAGTTGGTGCGCTTGGTTTTATAGAAACTAGCTGTAGCTGTAATCCAGGAGGGAGGAAGGAAGGAAGGAGCARTAACTTGCCCTTTTGGCAAACTGGTTCTATGGTGTAGAATGGACCACATCTACAAAGGTTGGGTACCGTGGCCCACACCCGGAATCACATGCCTAGTAATTTGCAGAATCCCCCGCGTGGGGCTACGGGTGCATGCAACCAGTCGAATGTCGGACTTACTATAGTGAGCTTGAGCACACTAAAACTACTGTATTTAGTGTCACCCATACTAACTACACTAATGATGGTAAATAGTGTTACCTACACTTATTGGTTTAAAACAGCCATAAATTTTTACTCTTAATGAATATTTTTACCAACTACAAGTACAAAGTTTTCCCAAGTATAGTACTATTAGGATCCATGCACTCCGTAAAAATAATCATGAAGAGTAAAAATTTATAGCATTTCTAAAATCGTTAGTATGGGTAACACTATTTACTGGTCATCATTAGTGTACTTACTCAAGCCAGGCCTTAACGGCTAGGGTGAACTGCCCCCCTCATTGCCCCTTTTCTTACCCTTGGGGAAAACACTGGAATTCTTTTATCTGCCATGTATGAATTTTTTTGCAAATTCTGAATTCATATTTGCAATCACAAGCCCCACATAAGCCAGAAGTGGTGAAGAAATATAGAATTGACGCGGCACAAAAGACGGGGCAATTTTTATATTTACCCTCTCATAGGGGCAATGAGGGAGTCAGTTCACCCTCGCTGGACTCCTTTAACTTTCTCCAATATGGTAGAACTCCCCTAACTCAATAAGATTGGGATTGCTTTGACATAGGGAGTATTAGATAAGAGTGGTTATYATTGCATTATCCCCTAAAAAACTAAAACCTTTTTCTCTGAAAAAACACTCAAAATTGTCATTTCTATAGCAAAGAGTAAAAAAAATTGGAAATTGTTTTTTTTTTTGCACATCTAACCGCATGATTTTACATCTAACTAGTATGAGGATGTGCGGGAAAAATTTTAGAATTTTTGGACCCACAGATTGCAAGATATTTGCGTTTGAAGTGAAAAAACAAGTTTTGCAGTACATTGCGGGACTAGATTATTTGACTTTGAACCTTCGTAACTTTAATTTTTTGCACTATAGAGTTTTGAGCTTTAAATCTTTATGGTGGAGAATTGTGTTGAGAATCTAGGGGAATTTTTTTTTTTTTTTTAAATTCATTTTTATTCTTTAAAAAATTGGTAAATAGAAGTAGGTACAAGATTGAAAGAAAATCTAAATTATTAATATCTCTAAATAATGTGGAATTAAAATACACTAGTCCCAATAGTGAGATTGTTGTAGCATTTATACTGAACCATGTGTATTTTTTTATTTTCTTAAAATTGTAAAAACTGCATTCATAAATGAATCCTATAAATTATATTTTCAAGAAAATGCTCCAATTGTCCAAAAACAAAATTGTCCATAAATTTCTTGTAAAAAATCCAAATGGAATGAATCAGTGCTTTCAATATAGAAAAAATATAAACTATGAGGGAAAAAAAAATTAATTTCAAATTTTTGAAACTTTTTCTGGTTGCCTTTTTTCCTCCTTGCTCCCCTATGTTGAGTTGTTTGGGGCATAACTTTTGTTCCTGGGCACCAATTAAAAAAAATTATACTCCCATAAAGCTAATTAGTTCTTCTATCTTCAAAAAAGTTTCAAAAATTAGGACAAAAATTGAAATTGTAGGTACATGCCCGAAATCTACTTTGTCCTGTAAGGGTTAAGGAGAGGCATGATCTTCGTATGTGGTTCATATTGTTAATCCAAGACCAGTAGTCAATGTTCTCTAACATCACTTTATTGAGTTAGTAAGGTTCTATCATAGATGAGTATTATTTATCAAGATAATAGATATTAATACTATTAGTATGTCCTATGCTGTTGCCACATCCAAAATAAAAATAAAAGTTATTTTTATTTATAATAAAACCTCTCAGTTTCAATATTTTGACACCAAAGGTTCAAATGCCACTAAATTGGCACGAATAGAAAGCTCTATGCACGAAGGAGTGCATGGGCTTTGTTTCATGGTGTTTGGACTTGYAATGCAAAAGTATGAATTTTTCAAAATAAAAGCCAATAATTTAATTCTATTTTTGTATTCATAAAAACATTTGAATATAATAACTTTCTTACCGTAGGTTCAAATACCACAAAAACAAAGCGGATGCACCTTTCYTTGCAAAGATCTTTCAAGCAGTACAACAAATGCTATCAGATGCCTCACAATTTGTTGGATGGATAAGTTGTGCATTCATGCTTTAAGATGGCTGCAAGGTATTCATGATACTGTTTACATACTAATATACCACTAGTTTGGCATGGAAATGCTAGTAGAAGGTTGGGCTAGCATATTTTTGATTGTCGTAGGAATTTATTGTCTATCTGAAAAAGCATAGGGCTTTTCGCTCTAGTAGAGGTTTGTGAAAAGAAAAAAAGAAAAAAACGTAAGAAATCTTATCCCAAACCCTAATAAGGCTAGCCACTCCCAAGACTTAACCTCCCAACGAGGCTAAATACCAAAAGAAACTAAGACTCATAGTGAAGCTACCCACGTGCCAAACCTAACCCTCTTACAACTTGAAACAAACTTTAATAAATGTTAGATGCCTAATTTAACTAGTACACACCCACATCATGGCACCGGTAGTTATATTGTATAGGAGTAGTTTTTCCATTGCAACGTTTGATTTTGCAACAAACACCTATTTGCATCATAAGCAATCGCTACAACGTAATGAGCATCAAGCCACAAAGATGTCATTAGGGTTTTGCCGGAAGAATAGATGAATGAAAAATAGCTTGCATGAAGGACAGAAAATATGGTGGATGAAATTGTGATACTCTTTTGTTATTAATATGTTAATATACTCCGTATAAGGTAGTTACACCTAAAACTAACAACAACCGTTTTCCGACACCTAAAAAATGACCTAAATCCAAGTAGAAATGGACCCCAATACAAGACCAAGTGGACCTAGAGTAAACAGGTGGGGTTCCAAGAAGTTGTCACTCTTCCAAAAAGTGGCCAATGACCCGCCTCTGATCCAAGCTTTATTTAGAGTGTGTCGCTTTTGGATTTTTTGTGCCCACTTTGGTGTTAGTCTAGTGTCCACAGTATGTGCATCTACATAGTTGTTTTCTAAAATTTATATTATATTCATACGAGCTTGAAAAAATACAAAACCAATTTTGTTGATAGTTGTAGATAATCATTTTCAAATTTTTATTTCTGAAAAAAGTCATTTTTTCAGACCTGCCTGGGCTGCCCGCTGACCACTGAAAATCACATATCATGCAATAAATTTTTAACAGTGTAGTCAAATGTTATGAAAATTGTTGAGCCTTAAAGCTACTCCTTGGACACATGTTGTGTAAAAATTTCAAAGAAAAATAATGAAAATTCCATTCGTAGTGAGCTGCCCGAAATTGCTATGTTGCCAAAAAATGCAGTTTGGTCCTTTAGGGGTTAACACGTAACTAAGGTAGGAGGTGGCCTAAAATGGAGAACGTTCTAAAACCAATCAAGCTCTGGAGGTACATTTTGCGCTCTCCAATATATAAGCAGTCTACATTTGAGGAGGTGGTCGCAGTTTTAGAACCCATTGAAATGCCCTTTTTTGCAACTTCAAAAATTCATAACTAATTCCACAGAGCTCCAAAAAATATGAAACGACTTGGGTTAGATGCCAATTCCACTTGTCTTTTAAGGAAAATTTACTGAAAATGATTTCAAGCAGTTTCACCTTGCCAAAATGGAGCTTCAGCCTTGAGATGGGCGCTTTATGGACCTCCTATCTAACCTTATACTACCATGCAGATATGGCAAGCCCCGTGCTTTGTAGAGAATGATACTCCGTATATACCTTCGAGGGACTCCATGCGATGCTGGCGTCAGTGATGGATCCCTGGACTAAGTTAAGCTTAACTTATCAGCGAGTTCGTCCTCGTGCTGTCTGGCTCTCCCACAGTGACTCCAGCTAATCAGGCCGGGAACCAGCCAGCTAGCCTGACGCGCGCTCAGGAAAGCAGCAGCTACTGTAGCGCCGGGCATGGCCAAGTGGGTTCGTTCCAATTCGGCGCATGTACGCATACTGTCACTGGGGTTCAGATCGAAAGAAACAATCGAAGCTAAGTTAGTCAGTCAGTCCAAGCGCGCGCGCGCAATCGATCGATGCCTGCCTGCCTGCCTTTCTACTTTCCAAATTCCAAGCTATCTACAGTAGCTAGCTACACTGAATAGTGAAATTAGGTTGCCCCTCACTAATTTCTCGACATGCCACACTATATAAGTATTTATGGCTAATGTACAAAAATATCCTACTTTTAAATTAGTAATTGGTGCATGAGCACAAATAGAAGTATTTGTAGAAATATTTTTTGACTTTGATGGCTTTTACAGTCACTTTCTTGGAGGAAAGCAACCTAATTGCAAAGGCAACCTAATATCACTATTTAGTGTAGGCTTTAATTGAGAATAGTTCGGACCAAGCTAGCTAGATGATTCTAGACAAGTGAATTGATGGCGAATTTTATTAAAATGGCGGTATTCCATGTGCCATTTTTAGACCGCGTAGTCTGAATTGTTAAGTGACATCTAGGACAGGTTTAGAGTTTGAGATATCTATGACATATCTAGATGTCAAAAATCATAGCACTCTTAGATTTCAAACCACGCAATCTGAAATATCTAGTACAGGTATGGATTTCAAAAATCTAGGTCAGGTATAGATTTTGTCTTTCTTGCAACTATCTTAGTTGATGTTCAATAACAACTTTTTGTAATCTCCTAGAAGACCTATGTAGTACGCACATTGAAATATTGATACTAAGAATTAGATGTGCTAAGTAGAGTCAAAAATCTATGAACAATTACATATCAGACTGCGCGGTCTGAACTATAAAAAGTGCCAAAATAATGGAATATCGCCAATTTAATGAAATTCGCCATACTGTGTCAAGTGTGATCGACAAATTTGTAAACTCTCTCGATTAGGTGTATATGTACACCAAGTCTAGCTAGCCTCCCTCCGATCGATCGCATTAGTGTAAAGATTGCATTACGAATTGATCGAGCCTGGCATCGATCGGCAATAGCTTCGGCATATCATGACGCGATCGACCTTGCACACATTCAAACGGCTTCGATCTCCCACAGAAGAAATGAAATCCAGTATGGACGTACTGTACATATATAGTACTGTGCGTGTATAAATGGACATTCAAGTGTCCTTATTATGGGTCCGAWTTTCATTCCTCGCCTGTGTCCTAGCTTTTGTGTCCACATTCCATTCCTGGTGAATGTATAGTATCCTATGCCAGTGTAACGTATTCTATCRTCCCTGAACCTCGACTACGGAATTGATTTCTCAACAATTCCATACAGTACCGGTAGATGTCATTTGGTACGGTATTTCTGCGATCCAGTGTGTCGCCCCAGTTTAATTTGCCGGTCTTCTCTCGATCTCAATCCCAGTCTCCCTCCGCTAGCTCTCTCTCTGCAGGCACCTGGATTCTCACAAACTAATTCTAATTCCACGCCCTTCCCTCGATTTCTCATGCCCGGGTCACATTGGCAAGCAATTCGGACTGGCAAGCAAAGCAATTCATGAAGGAGCAGGTCAAATGTGTTCGGGGGAACTTGAAGAGACAACAACTTACGCACTACTTTCAACGTCAGTTTTGGTCTTTTGGGAAATTTGAGGGATTGCAATGTKAGGCATTTTTGTAATTAATTTGGGGTAGCAACAATTCAATTCAGCAATCTTTGTCTGAGACATGAGACATGAAAGCTCTTGGGGATGAGTTTTGAATCTGAAGAAGAATTTGGAAAATAATTGAGACTCTGTCAAAGTTGTGACCCTCTCATCTGATTATTTTCAGTAGATTCCTAGCAAGTCTGTTTACTTTGTTCTGTTTAGTGACTAGTATGGCTTAGCTTCCTTCAATACATGTAGAACATCTCTTAATAGTGCATGTGCAATGAATGGCCATTTACAGACGTCAACTTCCAACACTATTTTTCAAAGAATGTTCTTCAAATTGGCCCCACCTACAAACTCCATTACGGCAAGTTTTGCACAAAGAGGATATGGTGCAAGAGAGGTTCTACCTGTAAGAACATTATTGAGCGATGTTGTAATTTATGAACTCCATTAGGTGAAATATCCTCGGGGAGATCACTCCTTATAATTTAAGGTATACACGTGAGTTAAGAGGTTATTTGATGTAGGGCTATTTACCTTGATTGTTGTATTTAAGATGACCCTATTTTTACATAAAAAAATATTACGAGCATATTTCCAATACCCTATAATTTTTTATAAATTCTTTAAATGTTTTTTATAGTTGGGTTGGTTTACATATAAAACTTATATGTCCGATTTTTTCATATACGTACACAATATACACTATAAGACCAATGTCTTACATTTATACTTAATTTTTTTGATATATGAGGTGCTAGTTATATAATACAATTTCACATAATAATAAATAAGAATGTGCAATTTAACCCTAGCGTTGGATATTTCTAAATTCTAAGCCATGTATTTTAATCAATCTAGTATAGAAAGGATCAAGCAACATTACATGAGCATCAAACAATCATGACATTCAAACCAAGTATGAAGGCCTGTCATTATTTTAAGTTGATTGTTCTTTGAATGTTTGTCATTATTTTAAGTTGATTGTTCTTTGAATGTTTGTCATTATTTTAAGTTGATTGTTCTTTGAATGTTTGTCATTGTCATTGTTTTAAGAATTCACACAATATCAAAAACGTTAGAAAAACAATAATATGAATCCCCAAAAGCAATATCATCAATCTAATAATCAAAGCAAGTCCTATTTGCCTTGTACTCAAACACAACACCAATAAAATAGTGAGATAGCTAGTCTAAAGTCCTCACTAACTTTGTGTCCCATAAGAGTGAAGGTACCTCCAAACCTAAAACATTTCTTTAATAGATCTTTACAGGAAGAAAATCCTTTGTCATACATCCTTCCACTATAAGAAAATAAAGGTATAAATGACTTGTTCACAATGACTTTACCAACAACAATGATTGTAAAATAGTCATTTTGCAATCATTTTAAAATCCTTGTTGTTGTTGCAGTCATTGTGGACAAGTCATTTATACCCCTATTTTCTTGTAGTGTTCATTCATTTGTAGATTTACAAATCAACGTTTTTTTCTTAGAAGAATAGATTCTTAAATGCACTTACATTGTTGGAATATTGACACTTTTATAGACAAGCTGAAATGATCTAACAATAGTGACAAATTGATAGAGGAAATCCCCAAAATTTATTGGATTGTGCACATTTTATCATCCACACAAAATTATTTGTCTACATTTATACTCACTGTACTAAAAAAAATTTGTACAACTCCTATCTATCAAGGCTAACTTATTAATAAAAATTCCTACTATATATATATATATATATATATATATATATATATATATATATATATATATATTAGAGTATGTAGCATTTCGTAGACCCTGTAGTAGCTCTAAAATTTATATAAATTTTCCCCCTTTGAATTAAATGGACCCTATTTTTTAACTCACGTAGTTTTTTAAAAATTGCCAGTAATCTTTCTGGGAAAATATCATGCCATTGTTGATGGGTAAAAATTCAACTCGAAGGTCAAGCTTGTAGTAGAAAAAGACATTGACAAGTAGACATATCTAAGAAGAAATCAAAGGAAGACTAGTGTTGAGCTTGACGGGACAGAGAATAGTGAAAAGAAGTCATTTTGTCAAACAAAAACAAAAACAATGACAATGATTTCAGAACAATGACACACGGTAATAATGAATTTTTCAAATGAAGAAAATCAAGATGGGAAGTTTTAGTGAAATGTGGAATTTCGTATGAAATTCTTTTGAATTTCTTTTGATGGTTGAATAGTTGTTGAACATTGGACATTACATGGCTTCCAAATCTCACACTTGTAAATATATACATGAGTTTTTTATATCTAAATTACCAAAAAAATTATATTTTCCACCTTTTCATACAATTGCACAAAGTCACAAATTTATTCTAATGAAGTGTTGAAAACAAGTGTATAGGCCACCTTAGTGAGATTTGGACATTGTATTAGTTATTTGTTGACTAAGCACTAATTGAATGATGGACTAGCCAGGCATTCCAAAAGTGTCTTGAGAAGGATCTTCTTGAAGTAAACTATTCTACAAAAAAAAATGCATGTATTATGTGATGTGCTATTTTGATGTACATTAAATCATGAATGATACTAAATTGAATACATGGTGTAGTGTTATAAACCACTTACATTAATTGTCTACGATCCTATTAATTTTAGATACTTAAACTGTAAAAGATTTGCACTCAAATTTGCAATGAACAACAATTGAATAAAAATATGTTCCAAAGATATTTTAATAAAAAAAAAATCATCCATTTGTATGCTTGTGAATTCTTATGTTGTTTTTAAAGTAGAGTCACAAAAATGTTAACATCAACATCATCTATATCAACCAAAATATTGTTCATTTACAAAGTTAAAATTTTTCTTTGCATCAATAGTAATCAAATTGCATTCATCTAACTAAGACTCAAGTTAGAATTGGGCATAAAAACTTTTATACTTAACATGTTTGGAAGGTTATAAGAATTGTACCTTATTTTTGTGTATATATGTTCAATATGAACTATTGTTTAGTGAAATTTGTGAAACAAAACATTATTGAATTCCAAAATAAACAAAATTAGCATGACAAGAGCTATTTGGAATATATTACTTTTCTACAAGAATTTGAATCAACAATTTATTTTTTAATTTATACATATGCAAATAAATAGATTTGGACTAATTTTGGGCTAGATATCCAAAGTAAGTTTCAAAGTCTATAATTTAGTATGATGAGTGCTCCATATGAGGCTCCACAACATACTAAAGGGAACATTTTGTCCAAATAAGGTTCAATATTTTCTAGTTTGATTGTTGCCACTCACCAACCTAGATGGTGTTGAAAGTGCACTCCAATGGTGGAATCATAAACAGAGTAATAATACTATGGGAAAAAAATCAATTTTTCTTATTCAAGTAATGAAGTTGTATAGAAAGTGTTAAAAATGTTTTATTCTTACAAAAAATTTCATTGGTTCCTTTAGTTGTTTATTAAATTGAATGGTTTCAGAGACACATTCAATAGTAACTATCAAACAATTTTGCATGGAATTGTCATAGTGATGAGTAGCAAGCAAACATATAGACCAGCAAGCATACAAGCAAACAACAAATTTTAGTATATGGTAGATTTGGAACTAGTAAACCTCACAAGGGTCATTGCAAGATACAGTGGCAGTTTTGTATACACTTTTGCCACATTACTCGTGACGTTTTGGAAGTACTTTAAAATTAAAAAAAACAATTTAGAAAAAATATGAAAAATATATATAACGTAAATATCTTTAAGAAGAAGGTACCTTAGGAAGGAAAATCATAAAAATGTTTTCTAAGTAGGTGAACTAGAAAGTGCAAAATCTTAAGAAAATAGATATTTTGACATTTTAATATGTAAAAAATAGGAAAAGAATTTTTTTCAGAAATTGAAAATTTGCCATTTGGGAAGAGTTGATGGTGATGAGACTTCACCAAAAAAATAATCTTAGAACCATCAATGTTTTAAAATTGCGCACAATGAGAGTATTGTTTGCACTCATGTGGAGGTCATAAATTAATATGTTTTTAGATTCCCTTTAGTAGATCTATGCTATTCTACTATGCAAATGTACCATGAAAATTTTACCTCCAAATCATTAAATTGGGGGACTCCTAACGTAGTAAAAAACACTAAACCTCAAAGTGTGACAAATAAACAAAAATTATTTTTAAATATAAATTTATTTTTAAAATTTTTGAAAAATAAAAGATAAAACTTTTATCAAGTCCGGCATTTCCAATAAAAATTTCATATTAGTGCAAAATTAGGCTTCAAAAGTTTTTGAAGATTACAAAAAAACCACGCTCATTGTGAGTTTGTGACGGAGAACATGACTAGTTGGTTTCTTGCAATGACCCACAATTGAATCAACAAAATATTATACTGCCAAAGTACAAAAATAGTATGTAAAATGATTTTTTAACCCCTAAAGTTTTAAGTTCATTTTTCAATCAAAGCCACTCAAAACTGCCATTTCTATTGTATGGGGCAAAAAACTTTGAAAATTATTTTTTTCGATATTTAAGCATAGGATCTTGCACTAGACTCTTGTAAAAATAAGTGAAAAGAATTTCATAAACTTTGATTGCGTAGATTGCAAGATGATTGCATTTAAAGTAAATGACACAGTTTCAACCCTTTGCATGACTAAAATATAAGACTTTGAATCCTCTTAAAGTTTAATACTGCACTACAAATTTTGAAGTAAAAGTATTTATGATGGGGAATTGGGTTAACGATATAAGGAAAAAAAATTCTAAAAATAAGGACTTGGTTTCATAATTTAAAAAATTGTTAAACAGAAGTATATATTCAAGGTAGAAGAAAAACAAAATCATTAGTAGTTCTTAGATGGAATTGAAACACACTTATCCGAATAGTGAGATTACTCTAGTAAAAAAATTGTACCTTGTGGAACCTCTTTTTTGAAAAATTGTAAAATTAAGTGCAAAAATGAATCCTACGAGCTATTATTTGGAGAAGATACTTTGATTGTTCAAAAAACAAGAAGCTCTTTAATTTTTGCATTAGTATATAGTCCTCAAAATGAAACCAAAGCTTTTCATATAGATAAAAAAACATTATCTATGAGAAAAATCTTTTGTGGTTTTTCCCTGCCTAACTGAACTAGTTTTGGGGCTTAGGATGGCATATTTTTGCTCTTGGACAACAATTGAAATAAAAAAAATAATTCTTATAAAGCTAATGTATTCTTCTATATTCAATAAAAATTTCAAAAATTGAAGTTACACAAGTGTACCTAAAATTACAAGCGTCGTCTAGGATAGTTGCAAGAAACACCTGTTGTTTTTGGCTCAAAATGGCCTTAATACTGGACTACTGTGACTTTTGGAATAAATTTTTTTTAAATAAAATAAAATATAGGTAATTTGTAAAGCATTCAAAAAAAAACATATGTGAAAATTTGACCTAGAAAAATTTATCTCTAAAAGTTATGCACACTCAAAGTGTGATGAAAAATGCCAAGAAATGGACACTTTGATGTTTGATTTTTAAAAATAGTAAAAAAATTCAAAAAAATTCTCCAAAAAAATTATTTTTCCTAACTTGAATATTCTCCTTGTCAACCATTTTGGTCATTGGGAAAAAAATTGAGTTCTTTATACTTGTGCAAAGGAAGTGCACTTTGAGCACATGTGGAGGATGAACAGATTACTATTTTTAGAAAAAAACTCTTTTTAGGCCTATGTAGCTTTAGAAGAAGTCCATGGATCCCACATTTGAGCTTCAAATTGGGATTTTTGGATAAGAAAAAGTACTAAAAACCTCCAAAATGGCCAAGATAGACATCTAATTGGGGGCAAGTTAAAAATAGTAAAACAATTTCGAAAATTTTGAAAAAATTATCCAATGTCCAAAACTACCTCATGTACCTCCTCTCCAAATTTAATTCCAAAAAATCAAACCTTGGAAAAGTTATGAGCAAAAAACCACCCGTCCAAGGACAAGGGGACAAAAAATAGGACAAGTGTTTCTTGCAATCACCCTCTAATAGAACTTTGAAACTTTAGGGGTTAAAATTGAAGTAGGAACTTGAAGCAAAACAAGCTCCATTAAACTTTCTTGTATGAGATATTTACAAACTTGCTGCAAAACCATTCTTTAGATATCTTTGATTAGAAAATCACAACTAATGAATGTAAGAACTTAAATTTGATTTCAAATACAACTATACTCAATGCTTTGAAAGCTTATAGTTTTAGTATAAGAAAATATATGCAAAAGGATCTAGAATCCTCTTCCAATTGCCAACAAGACCCATAATGAAACTACAATAGTTTAATGATCAAAGTCACTCAATTGAAACTCAAATACTTATTTGGAAGTTTTTAATCCTAAAAGGATGTAGAGGCTAAAAAGTGGACGAATGATGATAGAGAGTCTATCTATTTGAAATAATGACCAATTGACTCAATCATCCATTAAAGTTTTAGTAAGGGTCACATTTTGGAACCTTTTCTATTACTTTTTGCTTGTTGTATTGCTTGACTGTTTTGATAAAGGGTTAGCCATATCTTTTTTCAGACTGCGTATGTGTGGATTTTGCAAAGGTTGTGATCAAGAATAGGTCTTTACGGAAAAATTCTTTGGAAATTCATAAGTAATTCATAAGTGCTCCAAATAATATGAAAAAACTTGTGTTAGATACCGCATCAATTTGTAGTCAAGCAAAAAATAAGGAAAAATACTTCCATGCATGTGAAAAACATTGGAAATGTCGACGAGCCCTTAAAGGTTGCTTTATGAGCACATTACGTTACTTACCTTATACTAAGGCCAGGTTTAGACTACAATCTAGGACCAAGAAAATGTGAAAATTGAGCAATCCAATTGGTGGTTTTCTGGACCTGATTCATGACCTTAGTCTAAATCCGGCCTAAGACCTTGCATTGGGAAATGGCTTTTACTGAATCATATATATCAAAGACCCGTTGGAAATCTTCATAATATAGCAAGCCAATATTATGTAACCTTTAGGTGGTTTGTTTGTTTTTGTCAAGGTGCTTATGAGTCTGGTTTGACTGATGTTTGTTAAGTGTTTGCAATGAATGAATATCATTTGTGCATCCCCTGGGGAATATTGTTTTTCTTAACCAAAACAAGAATGGTGTAACCATGAAGCTCAATACTATGTGAACGACAATGTTAATTTGTTGATCAATTGAATTGTACATCCCTACTTCAATCCAACCCTAATCATGTTGTGTAATGTGATTGTGGTTGTAGATAGGATTTGAAGCCTCAAATTCAAAAAGCACAGTTGATGCCATAGTCTTTGTCCAAAAGACAGAGCCAACAAAAAAAAACATGCTACACTTTATCTGCTATGTCCTTTGGACAATGACAATAGCATTGACTCTAGTTTTGAAATTTGTGTTTCCAAATCACATCTACAACCCCATTCACACTGCACAACAAGGTTAAGATTGGAGTGTAGATGTGAGGTCCAACTAGTGAATGAATTAGAGCATCCCCACTGTGCACCTGGCCAAAAGGGGTGGGCCGGCCTCAATTGGCGTGTCCAATGAGGGAGCCGGACCTTCCTTTTTGGCTATCACCCCACCGCAACTTCGCCTAGAGACACGGGGAGGAAGTCAACATGGCCTCTACAAGCACCACCTCACCCCCACAAAGCATGGAGAAGCAATTAATGTCCCTCGAAAAGTGAGCAAAGAACAAAATTCATCCATACCGCCTCACGGGCAAGCCACCCCAATTGACCGTCCGACCTCTACAATTGGCCGCGGCTGGCCAACTTTTTGGCTTCCCCGTGTGTGCCGTGGGGGAAATAAATGGGCCAGCCCGGCCAATCCCAGGGTTTACTTGATTGGCCGTGTGCGGTGGGGATGCTCTTAGCCTATGACAGAGCCTTGTGGTTACACCGTTCTTGTTTGGTCCATGGAAGGTTTGTGCAATGATCGATTTCCCACGTGCACCAATTTCTAAACATAGCAATGCATAGTATGTACACATACATTCAAGACAAGCATGTGCTACTGATGAATGTGGATATTTTTCAGGTTGAGCATTCATTTGAAAAGGGGGTCAGTGTGTTGTGGTACCTCCACCTTGTTCAAAGGCTTCCCAAGTTGGGGTGTTTTATTTTATGTTAAACTAGAAGGCTAGAGGAGGCTCTGTCAATGTCTTGTCATTGTTTTGTCAAAAAGACGTCGTTGCTTCATTAAAAAAAAATTGTAATGCTGGTTGGAATATCAGTCAATAATTGCAGTCCCACCCCAACACATACTAATAAGAATTGAACTCTATTTTGGAWGCCCCATAAGAGCATGGGCAGCCTGCCCCAATTGGAGTCCTCACCAAGTGGGATTTTCAAGTCATGTCCTTCTGCTCTACGAAAATCAGTGATAGCCATCCATTAACCTTTAAAGGATGGGCTGGTCACCACGGAAATCGCCCTTTCGGAGGCCATATGAACCATCTATTTAAAAAAATCCAAAAAGATTCATTGGAGGTCAAATTATTGTGCAAGACCTCCCCTTTTTGCACAAAATTCCAAGGATGAACAACTATACTTTTGTCTTACATGGAAGGAATCTTTGTCATTCAACAAACACATTTTGTGACTTGTGTCCACAATAGCATTACAAATGTTAAGTATGCAATGAATTTGTGTAAAGATCCATACTGACAAAGTTTTTCACCAATTGTACGCACGGAACACAATTGGATTTAAAATTGGCGGAGATTTTTGAATCTTGTACCGACCTTGTAACATTGTTTACCAATGAATGAGGCATTCCCTTTTACTTCCTTGAGAAAGGGAGACCTATAGGAACCAAACTAACTTATATGACTTTTTAGTCAAGCCCAATCCTTGAATTAACAGATAAGTCCTTTGCATGCATCTAGAGATGCCTAATACCTTCCCACCACATGGGGGACCATTGCCTTGTTATACAATGTTATGCTCCTTGTACTTTGTTTGCACTATAAAATGCCAAGCTCAATTTTTGAGGGAGAATTGTSGCCATTCCATTGGAGAGTGAGAAAAGAATTATAATTGAGAATGCCTTCTTTCTTTGCACACCCTTCTGAGAGTTGCAAGAAGTATAGATATGGATGTTTGTGATGAACTATTAGACTTTGCATTATGTCCCATAATTCTCCTCGACCTCCTAGCTCTGGAACATTATCTAGTCTGTAATGGAAAAGGCTAGGAACTCCAAATTACTACAGTAGACATTGGATAACTACAAATAAACCAGACTAACTATAGTAAAATTGAATTAGTAATATTATACTAAAAAGACAATGTTTGCTTTAGTAGTTAACTACTGTAAATTGTTAAGTCGTTAAATTGTCATTTAAATGGATGTTTTAATCCAAGATGATCCAAATATATTTGGAAGATTTGGATAGAGTTTAGTACTAAAAGCATGTATGGGCACTAATTTACACTTCTTTCTCCTATTAATAAGAATAGCACTAATTTACCAAAGTTGCTCTATTTTAAATTATGATAAGTTGGATTAGTAGTTAATTTCCACCCCAAAAATTGTGCACCCTCACTAATAGAACTTGTAGTTGCACTTCTAAGGTGTGTGTTCTTGTATCCATGTAAAAAAGGAGCACCTAAATGTGACACTTACCTTTAATCTCTTGATCCTAAGGGTGCACAGAGAGAAAAAACAAAGATTTGCGTTTATTAGGAAATGGTTTAGGAAACCTAAAAATTGGTTTCTTATTTTTCCAAGCTTGAATGAATATAATATGAATTTTTGGAAATAACTACATAGATGCACCTACTATGAACACTACACTAACACCCAAGTGTGTATGGAAACACCCAAAAGCGACACACCGGCTATAAGCTTGGAACATGCACTGGTGATTACTCATTTCTTGGAAGATTGACAAGTTCTTGAAATCCCAACTATCTACTTTGGATCCCACTTACACTTGAATTTAGATCATTTTTTAGTGTCACAAAACCACTTGTGTTACATTTGGGTGCTTTTACCTTGATACTAACTTGTTTTTCAAGAAAGGTCCTTTTCAAACTTCCTCACAAATAGCTTCTATCTATAAAAAGGTTTCACCCCTTCAATCCATAGAGTCTATAAATCATTTTCACTATGGATGAACCTTAAAAGATCCATATAGGATGGGTGGTGGAGGTACAATGTCATCCAAATTAGAAGCTATTCAATAATCATGCCTCCAAGCCAATTCAACATAGACATAACATTTGGTTTACCAACAAGGCAGGGTCCCTTTTGCATCCTTGTATTGATCAAAATTGTCTTAAAAAAAGTGGTTCTTCAACCAACCTCAATCCTTGCATTAATTCAGAAGTCCCTCACAAGCATCTAGGGAAGCATAATACTTCCTTAACCCTTGAATGCCGAGGAGGACATTGTGTCCTCCGGATGACAGAGAATCAAACCGTGTAGGACACAATTGCAACTTTTCATCCTCGGTATTAGAAGTGGAAAGGGAAGATCTTTTCCAGTACTTTGACTTCCAATGAGATGGCTTTTCAAAGTAGATGATGGCACATGATATCAAAAATGCATGATTTCCACGGCCACCAATCTGTCGTTCAAGGGTTAACATGGGGAGTACTTCCCTAACATGGAGAGGACTGTGGTTTGGTTATACTCAATTCTGAAGATTGTGCACAAACATTTTAGGTAGGGACAGCCAAAATTGCCACTTTCAGTGTACCTACCATGACTGGTTCAATTYTTCCATGATCCTGTTAGTAAATGAAAAGGTTCCAAATACACACAAAAGAAGGTATTATTTGAAAACTATATTGGAAAGTGATGATTTCATTCCTGCATGATGTAACCTAAAGCTGCTTCTTTTTTAGGGTTGCCAATTTCAGGTCAGTACCTCAATGGTGATTATGGGTATCCCTACCTTATCATCTGTCATGTAAGCTTAACCCTTAAAGGACTGACCTATCACCGCGGGCGAAGGCGGGATGCAATATGTAGTGCTTGACCAAGGGGAAAAACACTGTTCACACACATATTTAGCTTTGGATAAATTGTACAAACCAATATCTGATGCTACCCATTCAAAAATTGCGAGAAGGACAGCATGGCACAAAACACTTTCATGTGAARATCTTTGCTATCTTCGTAGAATTAGGGCTACCTAAAAATATGGAAGCAACTAAAAACACTAAATTTGACTTCCCATGATGATTGACATATGTGTGGTCACTTTCAAAAAAGGAACGGATGAAAATTAGTGAGTGTCCACTCACCAGATGAGTTTTTTGTCATTGTCCGCGGCGTCGTTTAAGGGTTAAATGTAAATGAAGTATTGTTCCCAACAAGTTTCCCCAAAATGCTGCATTCATTTCAGACACACGTTTCCACAATTCCAGTACAATCAGCTGTCTGTTCATATTGACCATCTCAAGACTCATTTCTCCAATATGCACATGCTCTGAGCGTTTCCACAATTCCAGTACAATCAGCTGCCTGTCCATATTGACCATCTCAAGACTCACTTCTCCAATATGCACATGCTCTGAAGTGAGATGTGTGTACCACTAAACTTGTATTAACACCCATTCTTTAAGTCCGATATGTCCTGAATCCTGAGCAGACACATAATTAAAGTCATTTCAAGGATACTAAGCCAGCCCACATAGAAACATTTTACTGTGATCATATCTCAATTGACATCACATTTGCAGCATGCTTGGTCGTGGCAATCCCAGTGCAGTCACATTAGCAATGACCAAGTCTCTGCACCAAAATATACTTCACATTTCATAMGTARACTAATTTTCCTGTTCTCAGCCAATAATTGTTGTCAATTTCTCGGAGTACATGGACAAAACAAATGAGTGCTCCGGCTTGGTARAAGACTTACGGTAGTAGCAGCAAAGCTAGCATCATAAGTATTCAATTACAGGATACGATACTATACAAGAAGTGTACATAAACAAGGAAGTCACAACTAATTTAAGGTTGAGGGAAATAGCCCACAATAACAACGTCCTGACCTACCATGTAACTCGAYACCCTCTCTAGCTTGATTAGATCGTCGTCCATGCGGAAGCCTGGTTCCGTTCGATTCTCTCCCAGGAAAATAGGAGCCACCTGGACCACAACTTTTTGAGCCGCCGCTTCTTTCACTGCCTGCTGGCCGAGGAAGTTTTCAAGGCCTGAAAACACTGGACCCCTGGAATCTAGAAGGACGGAGGTAGCTCCACGATGGTAACACACGTTCAGTACATGCTCCAAGGTTAAGTCCTTCATCATCACCACATCCACRCCCTGGGCTTGCAACTTGTCGATCGCTGATTTCCCATCTGCTTTCATTGACTGGGTGCTCTCAATGTATGCTTGCTGATCAGCCAACACCAGTGTCTTCGCAGCGGAAGTGTCGAAAACTTTCGATTCCACTGGGAGATCAAGAGACCTGACCAAATGGGGATTATATCCACCACGATGTTAGAGGAAACACAGTTGCGCAAAGGAACAGAAAGAAACCTCGAGGAGAAAAAAAGACCACTCAATCCAATCAATGCWTTAATCCATCCMTRTAAAAATAGATTTCATCAGTTGATAGGAAAATTGTGACAGAAAGATGAGCGTAGAAAATCACGACATGACGAGGTCTATGTGCAAACAGACCTGGCAATGATGACACGAAGAGGTTGCGTGGCGCCTGGCTCAGACGAGAGGAGAATTGGATCATCATAAACAGCCGCATCTGTAACAATGACAGCATCATTCTCTTGCAGCAACTTACTGTATAGGCCACCTTGTGCGTTGCTTAGCCCTATGTTTCCCAAAAAACCACCGTCCATTGACATGGAATACCTGACAGACAAGGTGAGTGATTGACTTAAAAGAGGAAAAGCAGCTGAGCAGCTTCCATCGACCACTCATGAGTAGGARGTTGGCACAGGATAACTTTCACAGGCACCAAATTGATTGCCATCGAATGAAAAATGGATCACATTGATTTTCAATCAATGGATGTGGAATTGAAAGCAAGCTCGTCTTTTAAGAAATATGAGATGACATTAMTAGAAATCGAGGGAAGCAAGAGGAGTTCAAACCTGAGAGTGACGAATGGCTGACGAGTGAGCATCTCGTGGATGAAAACTTCATTCGTGYTACGGCAGAGAGTTTCTTCCACACCCTCCACAACCTCTATTCCTGCACTCCGTAATGTACTGATGCCTTTTCCTGTAACACATCGTAACTAAATCATCTTTATAGAAGTATTGAGGGTTGCAACTCATCTCCTAACCATGGACGGGAGATACTAGGTTGTTCGCACAAAAGTGTATCTCCTTCATCCACCAAAATACAGGTGCCAATAAATTACCYAGATGTCCTCTACATATCATAGAATATGCAGGACTATGTATGTATCGAGGAACATATGAGGCTTATTGTGCACCAACTAACGGTTCAGTCCTTCGGTCTCACAGCTATCTCAGTCCCATGGTGCTCAAGTTACTTAGAGTCCATAGACTCTWGRTCATATGGAGTAACTTAATTCCAGCACTGATCAAGCAAACTAATCGCAACTCAATAAAAGTAAAGYTAAGTCACAATTTGCAGTTCTATCGACATGTATGCACTATGAGCTGTTTGAACGACAAGCGAGAGTTCCACCGAGTTCACCTGCAACTTGAGGGTTTGGATCAACAACGCCCACAACCACGCGTTTTAGCTTGGCTTTCACGAACGCCTGACTACAGGGTGGTGTGCGACCATGGTGATTGCACGGCTCCAGACTCACATATGCTGTTGCACCTTTTGCTAAATGCCCAGCTTCTCGCAAGGCAAACACCTGCACAAGGCGCAGCAGAACTTCAGCACAARATTCCAAAGGGCGTTATGTATACGAATTTAAACTTGAAAWWACAGAGTTCGCAGTTCAAGGCAAGGTAAGAACCTTGATGTGAATCAGACTGCTGCGACAAAAGCTACAACATCAAAATTGACAAAACCTCTATCAATACCCATATTTTCTGAAAAGGTTCTGTGATGACACTCTCAATAAGAGGGAAAAATAGGGCTAGGAAGGCGGCATGGGAGTTGTAACCTCAGCGTGGGGTTCCCCAGCCTTGGGATGAAACCCTCGACCAACAATCCTACCATCCTTGACAATCACGCARCCCACAATGGGGTTCGGCGACGTTTTGCCAGCAGCTTCCTTCGAGAGCTCCACACACATCCGCATGTAAGACGCGTCCATTTCTGTAGCCCCTTCCGGCAGTGTGTCCGTGGCTGTAACTGCACATTTGATTGGCAGTATCTCGGGGCACCTTCTGAGGGGGCTGAAGCTCTCATGCTGCACAGACCTAATCCTAAATGCGGAAGGGCTAGCCAAGAAGCTGGAGGATAACGATATCTTTGCACCGCAGGGTCTCAATTGACTTAAAAATGTAACAGGGCTCCTCGTAGCAATGCCAATTTGAAAGGAAGGTGAGAATGGAGCCATTCCCGCAGAATTCACGGTCATGACCATAGGAGCCTACAAAATCATTCGCCGTTAAGATCAGATAACAAATCCACATCCACTTCACTGATACCCCTCCACAAACCGTAACATTCAGTCAAAACACACAGACATTCCAAGTCACTGCTCAGCAACAGCATCCCAGTATTTGACATCCCAGAAGACAGAAGACAGGACAGTCTAGAGCAAAGTACTGACAAGAACAACGCTTCCCTATAGTTATCAACCCTATGACCCAATGCATTGCCCTGTACGAAATTGAAGACCATGAAGAGCAAAACAGTAAGAACTAACCGACTCAACGAGGGCGGGACAGGAATTTTCGAAGAAAAGAAGCAGAATTTGGACAATTCGGAAATTGCGAAGAGTAAGGAGGCCACATTGGAGCTTCAATACACAGGCCCTTAACATCCATTGACCAAATTGAGCATGTGAATGCATACCATGAATACCTACAGAAATCTCACCCGATGCGGGAACGACTCTAAGCCCTAAACCTAAACCTCTCAGGGCTGCAAAAGGGGAGTTGCGAGATTCAAAGAGCGCCACACAGAGTCAAATGGAAGACAACAATCTTTGTGTGGATTGGAGCACAACATTAAGAAATGGACCAGCTCAGCGATTGTGGAGGGGGAAATCTTTGAAAAAAGAAGAAGAATATGCACAATCACAAATTGTGAAGACCAAGGGAGGCCACATTGGAGCTTCAACATAGAGACCCTTGACATCCATCGACCAAATTGAGCATGTTTTTTCCGACCATGAATATGCTGAGAAATCTCACCCAATTAAACCTAAAACTAAACTTGTAAAGGCGAGTTGCAATAAGAGCACCACAGAGAGTCGAATGAAACGCGGCAATCTTGGCATGGATTGAAACACAACAAATTCAGAAAACATCGTGAACAACCTGTTTCACCAAAACAACAAAGGCTTCATCATTATATACCTGGATCGGACGCACATTGGCAGGCAATTGTTGCAACAGGGGCCAGGAAAGGTGGTGTAGAGCGACACTGAAAGTGAGGAAGGCAATGCTGTGAGGTTTAAGCCAGGAAGGACGCCACGGGCACGAAGTGCCTGATGAATGAGAAGGAATTCTCTTGTGTACTGAGTGGACAGAAGTGCAACTATTCATCCTCAGAATTTTGTGTGGAAAGTGGAGAACCTCTACAATAGCTTGACTTTTAATGAGTGCTTTTGGATTTTCTTAGACACACGATGTCACACGATATTAAAATACACGATTTCCAAGGTCACCTGCGTTGTTTGAGGGTTAACTCACATTCAAATGTGCAAAGGCTTGGGTGAAATGCTTAATCTGTTTAGGATGTTTGATGCAAATCATGAGGCCTGTATTCCATTGCTTTTGCTGAAGTTTTTATGTACTCTACATTATTTGACTACATTGTTTTCATGTGATGAGATTTTTACAATAGGGTGTCGAATAGCAACATAAGTTTTTCAACATTTGTTTGAATTCTCGAAAAATTCTAGGTATACTATGCACTCTATGAAAGTGTCATATTTGGTCGTATATCAACATTCAATAGGGCTTACAAGTCACATTTTTTAATTTTTAATATTTTTCTTTTGCTATGGCCTTTGGAAGGGCCGCATAAGATTGTTCACCTTTGTTGGGAGGTTTTTTCTTGCCCCCCCCCCCAAAGTAGGAGCCCCCAACATCATGCACTATTGACTTCAAAGACCCAAGGATGGGGATTGGGCCAACTCACCTATGCATATTTGTGCAATCCACAATCAAGGTTGAAGTGACATCAACATAGCCAATGAGATGCCTAGGATTATAATCTAATTCCCTCTCAGGCATCCATGAGGCATCTCTTCCTCTCATTAGGAAAGAAAGAGACCATTTAACAATGTTATTGTTTTAGCATGAGCTTGAATTAGACATGAGCTAATTCATGATGTATCAGCCATGACTCTTGAAGTCCAAAAATATGGGGGCCCTCAAGAACACGTACTTGAGCTAGAATACAAAAAACTTCACTTCTTGAAGACACAATTTCTATGTCTTTGCTCAATTTACTTTTTTGCTTTATATAGTAATTTAGTTTCCATCTTTGCAAACATCAATACATCAATCATCAATACCTTTAAAATAGGTTGTTTTGTTTGAAGTGCCAAGATTTAACAAACCATGAGGTGTCTAGTGGCACTCTTGGCAAAGAAAGGTGCACGGCCTTTGTTTTGTGGCATTTGGACCTATGGTGTGAAAGTTATTGAATTTCAAAGATTTTTATGAATCACAAAAATAGAATTAAATTACCTTTTATTTTTGAAAATTCATAACTTTTGCATCGTGGTCCAAACACCCCAAAACAAAGCTCCTCCACTCATTAGTGCATAGAGCTTTCTCTTTATGCTAGTTTCTTGGTGTTTGAACGTTTAGTGTGAAGGTTATTAAATTTGAAGGTTTCATTAAAAATTAAAAAATACTCCGGAATTTTTATTTAAATTTTGGTTGTGACAAAAACACAAGGCACACTAGTCAATATATTGACTAGTGTGCCTGTGCCGATGTCATAGCCGAAATATAAATAAAAGTTTTTTTTACTTTTTTTTTAAACTTGTTATACAACCTTCAATGAATACTCACATCAAAGGTTCAAAGACTATGAAATTGGCACAAATAGAAGCTCTATGTACAAAGAAGTGAAAGGTCATTGTTTCATGGGGTTTGGACCCTTGGTTGAAAAGTTATGAATTTTTCAAAATAAAAGGTGATTTTGTTTCATTTTTTTATTCGTAAAAACCTTTGAAATTCAATATCTTTCATACCAAATGTCCAAATGCCACCAAACAAAGTCCGATAGTTTGAATCCATTACGCGGAAGCGCTATACAATGTTTAGTTAAAAAATGACAACCTAGCATGATATTGGTGGATATCGGGTTATACCCCTCTTTGCCAAGATCTTTCAAACGGTACATTGCTCATGGATGCATTACACTTTGTTACATCTCACCATATCGAACAAAACAAACAAACAACATGTCTTAACCCCTAACTGCCCAATCGACCATATATCGACCATATATTTTGGGCTCATTTTTGAATGGGCAATTAAATTCCTTTAACAGTTTCAAAAAACATTTTGGGCAATTTTGAGGGTTAATTATTGAAAACTTTCATTCTTCACTCAAAAAAAGTACATACTTGATTGTTGAAAGTTCTTCAAAGGCATATATGTCCATTAGTGGAAGAGTAAAGCTTCCCAATTTTACTTCATTTCCCGTCTTTGCTTTGAAGATGGTCCCAATAGAAAGAATAAATTGTTTTCATGATTTTCATCATTGAAAATTTAATAATACAAGTGTTGATTTGGAGCCATTTGCAATTTCTACATGTCATAAAAAATTGCATTTCAACAGTTGCAAGGTGTATTGTGTAATGAGTTTGATAGCTTTTCATGTGAAATTAAGTTTTTTGGAGGTGAATTTTAGTGTGCTAACACTCTTTGTAGTCGTTCATGTCACCTCCTCTCTAAAAAAACTTTTATATGCAAATTTGTGAAACATTGTGGGAGAAGGCAACATACTAAAAATAGAAAATGTACATTTCTCTTGTTATAAACTTACAACTCCTATCCAATTTTGCACTCAAAATTGGTGGACACATTAATAAGCAAGTCTTTTAAACATATATGCGGTTAGATTTTGAAAAAAATACAATTGCTTAATTGGGGATAACTACAAGCCAATGCTCTTTTTTCATAGTCAAAATACACTTGGAAAGGTTTGGGCATTTAGGGGTTAAGTTAGTATTTTCGCACTAATAATTTTGAACTTCTAATTTTTTATGATGAAAAATTAAATTGAAAGTCTAAGAAAAAAATTCTAAGATAAAACACTTAGTTTTCATTTATTAAAAAATTGTTAAGTAGAACAAGCTTCAAACAAAAACTAAATTGTTAAACTGCTCTAAGATGGAATTGAACAAAAAATTGAATTTTTAATAGCCCTAAGGTGGAATTGAAACACAATAATCCCAACATTGAGATTATTAGAGCAAGAAAACTTGACAATGTCTAATTTTTTTGAAAAATTGTTAAAATTGCATTAAAAAATGAATTCCATAAGTTATTTATTTTTAAAAGATGATTTGATTGCCTTTGAAAACAAGATTGTCTGTAATTTTTTCATCACTAGTCCAAATCAAATGAATCAAAGCTTCATATGTAAACAAAAATATAGTCTTTGAGATGAAAACTTAAAATTTTAAAATTCAACTTTTTGTGATTTTTTGGATTGCCCCTCAAACTACATTTTGGACTTAGAGTGTCATAACTTTTGATTCCAAGCAAAAATTGAAATAAGAATTATATTTTTAAAAAGCCAATGTGTTTTTGTATCTTCATAAAAAGTTTCAAAAAATCTTGTCAAAAATTGAGGTCACAAAAGCCTATCATAAATCCCAAGAGTATTTTGTAGGGACTTTCGGACTCTTAGACTCTAGGGGTCAATACACACAATTGAGGTTCTATATACAATTAGAAAAATTCAAGATTTTAGCTCATAACTATTAATTGAAATATTCGTGGATTGAATCTACTTCTTTCAGCTGGCAATGTGTAATTAGAACTCATAGTTGTTGGTGTTAGCATAGGAATAAATTTAGTCAATTTAAGACCTTCACTTATTATTCCTATACTAACACTATTATGAAACCATCACTTGCTTGAAAGGAATTATAAATTTCAATTGGAAATAATACCTTCCTATTGGAGGGAATACTTACCAATTTGAAAATTACCTTTTTGTATAAAAAGGGCAAAACTAGATAAATGCTTTAGTAGGAAGACAAACTAGAAATTTCAATTTTATCCATCTTCAATTCAATCTTATACTCTCAATCAATACACTCATTCGCTCATTTAATTTTCATGTTTTGACTTGGATGTGCAAACATGAAACATTCAAGCAATCATAGTTAGACTCCAATTATTACAACAAGCTCCACACAAGGCTCCACAACATTCATCATTCATCATCACACAATAATTTTTAACTTGGGCTCCTAATCTACAATCTTCTAGACTCTACACAATTTGACCTCACATGCACACATATCACACAATGAAACCAATTAGACCATATACCACCAAATTACATTCTTGAAATCCTCAYTTGACAAGTGAATTGCTACATTCAAACATCTCGCCCAATTAGTGTTTCCAATCATTCCATCACCATCTCTCATCACCGAACTCAGAAAAGAAAAAAATACATAGCCTCTAGGTGTCTCACTTGCCTCTCATGCAGTGGGTGAAAGTGTTTTGTAATTGCCCATTTTGGATTGACACAAATGACACAAATCCAAATGCTTTTGGAACCTCAATAGATACAACATTTGGTAAAACAATGTATTTCTACTATCATCTACCTTTATTGTCCACTTTTCAAACAAATAATCAATTTTTAGGTAAATTGTGCAATTTTTCTAAAAAAATTCATCCAAATTGGAAATCTCATCCATGTTTTGATAATGAAAGAATGTAGAGTACTTAAAAAATACTACCGTTTTTGACCACCCAAATTGAAATTATTTTTAGTCCTCAAAAGACAAAGGATGTTTTCAAAGAAGATGTTTAAGTCCAAAATTGCAAATTTTCGATGCATTGTCCAAAATTATTATTATTATTTTTTTAATTTCAACCATAATACAATGTATTAAACATGTAAGGCAATRTGTCGAAAAAAATTTAGCTCATTTGATGTGGATTGAAAGATAATAGCATTTGAAGTGTAAAAATATAATTGTATAATATTATTTGAAGTGTAACAACATTTTGGTGTTGAATTTGATGTTTTTATTACAAGAAATAGAAGACACCATCTAAATTGTGTTGATTACAACAAGGTTTCCTTGTAGTGCTGCGCAAAAGGGTTAATAGACTTTKACCTCTCTTGGAGTAAAATTGATGAAAGTGCCTCTTTCCACACCATTGAGTTCTAAATCTTGTTAGGTATATTTATTCAAAGTTTAAAAGCAAATATAGAGTCTAGCTTATTCTAATTGGATTCCATATTTGCTTCTAAAATATAGGTATCTCCTTATAAAACAATCACTTCTATATTGTCATACTTCTACTTTAGTGTAGTCCTTGTACCACTCGCCCTCTTGGATATTTTGCGTATGGAATGTCCCTTTATAAATAGTTCACTTTCTTATTATTGGCCCTTGATCTTAGTGTTGTCTTTGTTATTTTGCATGTAAAACTTTCTTTTTAAAATCAACTCACTTCTATTATATCAATCTTCCACCCTAGAAGTGTCCTTGTATCACTCACTGTCTTTGATATTTTCCATGTAAACCATCTTTGTTAAAATTAAGTCACTTCCATTATATCAGTCATCCATGTTAGACTTTGTCCTTATATCACTCATTGTCTTTAATATTTTGCATGTAAAACATCCCTTTTAAAATCATGTCACTTCTATTATATCAGTCCTCTAGCTTAGAGTTGTCATTATATCACTCACTCATTCATTGTATTTAATATTTTGTATATAAAATACCACTTTAAAAATCAAATTAGTTCTATTATATGAGTCCTCCACCTTGGAGTTGTACTTATATCACTCACTCTGTTTGTTGTTTTTCATATAAAACCTCATTTCTAAAATCATGTCACTTCAATTATATCAATCATCTACCTTAAACTTGTCCTTGCACTACTCACTATTTTGAATATTTTGCATGCTTAGTTTCTATAAATAAATAAATAAAAATAAGGTTTAGGTTCATAAAAGGTTAGTTTTAAATGTAATGACCTCAACTACATTATTCACTCACTACAAGAGAAAGGGGTGTTTTGAGTATAGTYGTAGTTGTATAGTTCCACAATTAATGATCTTTTAARAGAATTTTAGTACAATTTCATTAKCCAAAYATGTRTTTTCAATAATATTTTACTAAAAATCTYCTAAAAGATCATTAYTTATAGAACTATATGAYTAGGACTATAGTCAGTWTGTGGTCCAAAAAAATCATGCTCTATATCTATATTACATTGTTTTTTTTGGATGTGATCATCTACACAGTACTCAAATGTTTCAATTCTATTCAAGTATTTTCCATTTTAACTTCTAATTCTTGAATCTACATAAAATTTGTGTTTTCAAACTTGTCATTTCTTAAAATTAACAATTGCCCTCATCTYACTTCTATGTTTTTCACATGCAATGGACTTTTCACCACTTTTATATTGAAATTCAAGCTAATCTATCATAAACCACGTGAACTTTTGGGTATTTAATTTTTCTTGGTGTCAAATTTAATTGCCGTAACCTTTCTTTTAGTCTCAATCTCCACTTATTAGCTACCAAGTATGTATATCCAAAAGGTACCYTTTCCTATTGCATCTTCTATCTACACCCATRACWTTTTCACCCATAAATCTTGGAAAAGTATACATAAGGGACAAAATTGGATAGCTGATGTTTATGGAGATATTTAACTCATGACTTGTCCAAATGTCAAATTTTCATCAGAGTCAATATTTTTATCTAACATAACACATTCAATCTAAAAGGCACTTTTGTCATTTGTCGGTTAMGTGCATTGAACATTAGTTTATTTGTCCACCTAATTATTGATTTGATTATATATAACAATAGCTTGAATATTTGAACACTTGACGAAACTATGGGATCACTTCTCAATGCCTTCACATTTAAAAAAATTTCTTATAGTTCATTGAAGGACAAAAGTAAGTGATTTTTAACATCTTATGTGAAAACACTTGTAGGAACCTTTTGTTGTAAACTTTGGTAATTCATACTAAAAATAAAAGGTTTAAAACTGCGTGTCTTTGTCTTTCAAGGTAACTTGCTGCAATTTTTGAAAAGGATTCAATTGCTAGAAATAGTCCATAAATAGACACTTTGTGTGAAAAAGTTGACAATTTGCAACCGCAGAATTTCCAATACAATCCATGAACTTTAACCCTTAAAGGACGGACCTATCACCGCGGAGAAAAGGCAGGCCGTGGACTGTGGACCGCCAAGTGTTAGACCGTTGGATTTCAAATTTTCAAGTATTTCAAATTTTCAAGTACAAACCAGTGCGGTATCTTGTAATCCACTGGTTTGTACTTGAAAATTTGAAATCGAATAAAGGGTTCGTGGAAATTCAACTACCATTACAAAATGGGCTAAAAAATTAAGAAGGTTGCCATATTTGAAAACCAAAACGTCAATTTGAAAACCCAGAAAGAGAGGAACGTACCTTCCAAGCCCTTGAAGGTGTCAATTCAAAGCACTGCATAGGGTCACCAACTCACCATATGACATCATCATCATCATCATCATTATGGTCCTGATCAACATCGTTGATTACAACAACTATGACCGACATCTTTGAATGAAGATAAAGCGCACAGAAGTACAGTCCATGACAAGCCAGCTTCAACTGGATGGAAGCTTCCCCTACTCAAGAGGGACACACAAGCACAAGCAGAGAGACAGGAAGACGACCAAAACTTTGATGAGCACCCAGAGGTGGATTTCATACGAAACTCAAATACAAAATTACAGAGGGCAATAAGTACTTCCTCCCAAAACCTGCTCTGAGTACAAATTCTTACAAAGGGCTAACCCTGGAGTAATAAGAGGGGTRCCCTATCTGTGCCAGCGACCTTGAAAGGACGGGCATCACTCAACCATTCTGGGTCATCATCCCAGTTGCTGTCTGTCTGGAGGGGGGGGTGAGACGTAGAGTCGAAGGAAAGGGACAGACAGACAGACAGTCGGAGGAGGAGGAGGAGGTCAAGAATAGTAAGAGTTCATGACCATGGGGGTCTGGTCTGGTCTGGTCTGGTCTGGCGAGACGCGTCTGCCAGAAAGGGATAAGGATGACTCTGCTGCTGCAATAACTGAAAATAACGCAAATTCAGGCAAAGAAACAGTCAAAGCAGATTTGCAACGACCTACTTTCTATGTACAGTCCGGCCACTACGGCTTGTGCTGCTACCAGAACCTGCCGTCGGAGAKATCTGATTCTGAAGGGCAGCCAACTCACGAACTCGAGCTAAAATTGGAGCAGGGATGGCTGCCGTGAACTGCTTTTTCCTCTCTCCCTGCAAACAATCCACCACACGATGTCAGCAAACGCATTTGACCGCCGAGTTCATGGGCTTGATATGACCCATTCCACTGATCACGTTCTGAAACATATTATTCAAATTATGAGTACAAACAGTCAGTGAAGAACATTGCATTGTAGGTCAAAAGAAAACTTTGGGTAAAAGAAAGTCCCCATATGACCTGAAAACTGTATTTACAAAATGCAAGTCTCAATTTGGATTCTTGGACCTTCAGAGGTTAAATAGTTGGGCATTGACGTAGGTCCAGAAACTTATCTCACTACCAGATGCCTGTAGCAAATAGTCACACCCAAGTAATGTCTAGAAAAAAGAGGGAAGAAAAAAAATTCACCTGCTTGGCTGGGTGTAGCTGAGCCCGACTGGCTCGTAAAAGGTTTCGCCACTTATCCTGCAAGACACAAAAAGCGATCGATTATACATCTGCTACTGTACCCTGAGGAACGAATTTCTGGATAATCTTGGAAGGGAACACTCTCTGCTTCAAGTTGAATCTCACACCTCCGTTGCTCACTTAGGTTGCCCAATCTATTCAGAGATGACTTCAAAAGCACCAATCCTCCCAAAAATAAAGAGACCGAGATTRCGATCACACGCAACTGTAAAGACCCAAGTATTGAACACACAAAAGGCCTGCCGCTGGGAGAACGGTAGTTTGGCAGTGACTGCCAACTAAGAAGACTAACCTTCAAATCAACGGCAGTCCTATACCCCACATTGGAAAAAGCTAGCTTCTTGATATCGGCCCATTTCCCCCCACCACAGCGTGCAACCCCCTCGACCAACGTCATGACTTCCCGCAAAGTCCACGGCCTGTGGTGTTTCCGCCGTGTTCCACCATTGGCAGTGGGCACAGTTGCAATGGGCTGTTCATGTTCGGGTCTGCTATCTAGAGGCAAGGGTTGCAAGATTGATGAAGGATCAAATGGCACAACTGGCAGTAAAACTGACGCTCGGTCCCCAGCTCCTCCATTCAACTCATCCTGAACAGAAAACCTTTGACACGTTCAGCGATAATACACCGTTTATCCAAAGTTATGAGCTGTCGTCAAGACAAACTCTGGTGAATGATTGGTGCTCTCATAATCCCTACCCAATGGAGAACAACTCTCTCTCGAGGGAACATCTCTCCAGTAGAAAAAGGAAAAAAAGACAGAAACACCCAGGTAGTCCAAGATCTGGCTACCATACAACATCTGTGATAGGAGGACAAGAATTACCTTGCGTACTGTCCCTTCCATGTCTGGCCGTGCACCTCGGGCAGAGTGAGCCATTTTCACAAGCTTTGCAGCTCTACCTTCCACCTTGCGCTTCTGTACACAACATCCCAAGAAGTAAATGAGTTTCCTCAGTCTAATCTGCCAGAAATATTATCACCCTGGACTCTATTAACGCACAAAAAATYTTTACGACAACGTGAGTAAAGAGAAATAAATCATGACGAAATGGATAGTTTGCCCACTGAGAAGCAAAACGGTTCTGAGAAAATCTTATAGAATCGAGTCGATGAACTACCAAAAGRGACMTTCCAACCCAAACAAAAATTTCCCAATCACATATTTGAAACCATTTTGAAATCAAATAACAGACAAAACACATTCATACCGAGATAGCACCGACAAGTTTGGGTCGCTGAGCGGTGGAYATATTCTTGCTGGAAGCATTTCGCAAAGTGGACCCTCTAAGGGTGCCGTGTCGTCCAAACGTCATATCGGCTGGACCATCTGTTTCCACTGTTCTCCAAGAGAAGGCTGCGGAGGAGTCCGGACCATTTCCTTCGGACTCCCCATAAGGTGACCTAATGTCAGCACCGCCAGCAGCTCCCTCGGCCTCCTCTTCAATATATTTCCGGTTCGGTTTTCGCTGCCTCTTCCCACCAACTGGCTCTCCTGCAGGAGATCACGTAACATCTTGTGTGAGATACATGACTAATGTYGTAATTAACAGGGGAAAGAGAGAACAGTACAGTAAAGTATGCAAAAATTTCTTCTACTAGTCCAGAGCAACGCAAAGAAGGTGAAAGGGACAAACCAGTATTGACTACCTCGCCGTAGATGGCTATTTGACCACGAGCAGCACCTGAACTATTTAAGCTTCCAGTATTAGAGACATCAAATCTACCACTGGTGGACACAGAGGCTGGAGTAGTCATTCCATGTTGAGAGCCTTTACCCTCCAGCCCATTCCACGCCGAATCCCCCTGGACATCGGCCCCATGGGCTCTCTGCGCATTGGCGTCATTGGCAGCATCTCTATTGATGGCTCCCACACTAGAGGGGCTCACTGAAGGAAGGGGCTGCTCAGCCTGACTGCCTTGATCCAACCTTGTTTTCAGTCGGCTTGGAACTTCAGACTTGATGGCAGCATCCCGCTGTCTCAACCACCCAGTAGAGATTTGACGCTTCAGCCAATGCTTGTCTTTCACAGAGGTTTCACGTCCGTAAGTTGCGCGAAATGCCTCGTGAAGCTCACGGATGGAGAGATTTTCCAGGGACACGTCGTCATGAGGAGCACTGCTCATACCAGGAGCTAATAATGCTGGCGAAGCCACTTTGGTGACGGTCCGTGTGAAGGGCTTCTGTGTAACTGCAGTTCTAGCCCTGTGAGTGCTCGCAGACCGCACAAAACTGCGATGGGATCCCCATCCAGAAGCCACTCGCGGCGACATGGCGGCAGTTTCTTTTGTGGGGGTCACCATGGGTTCTCCACTGCTTGAACTCAGAGCTGGTTGTCCTTCTTCACCAGCATCATCCCCAGCTTCATCTCCAGCCTCGAAGTCAAAGTATTTCGGATTCGGCCGGCGATGTCTCTTGTCTCCACTTCCGTCACCAGCACTCAAGTAGGGCGAGATGTTGTCCTCGTGACCAAGCTCATTCCCTGCTGCATCTCTTTCCGCAGCAGCCAGAAGTTGCTGCTCCTCGTTTAATATCCTGGAATCCAGCACCTACACACACAAGCACTGGCGAAGTTCAGACGCAAGCTAGGAAAAAAACCTAGAACCCTCAAACCTACACAAGAGGGTTTCCTGATGTCCTCTGTCTCGACTTGGGTCGATCAATCCTTCCCMCGCCTAAACTGTATCGATAATAAAGAGCTTGCGCGGTAAACGTCGACTCCTGTATGATACAAAGCTGCAAAGGCTTACTTGATAATCGAATACGGAAGGATCACCCAATTCCCAGAATGTTGCCAGAAGCGAGCCCTAACAAACCAGGGAATAAGTAGATGCTTGTTGCACTGTTCAAAGCGTCACCATGCACGGACGGCAACAAATCGCGACTTCGAGATACCCAAATGAAGAAGTCGAAATGATATTAAAGCACATTCACTTCTCAATAAAATAAAACCATCCGATTTGGTCATGCTCTCGTTATGAATGCATTGATTGCAGGATGTCAATTTGACAACCCTTGTAGACTCTTCCTGGACCTAGAGCGCAAGGTCTTACTRTTGTGATTCCTCTCTTCTTGCTCCTCTTCATCTGTTTCAAACTCATTTCCTTCGTCCTCGTCCTCGTCCTCCTCCTCGTCTTCGTCGTCTTCACCTCCATCGCTGCCGTCGGGCTGGAAGGAGGAAAGGCCATTGCCGGAACCACTAACCAATGACTGGAAAACCTCATCCTCAGTAGCWGGAAGAACTGAGCCATCATCTCCAACCTGCAAGAACAAGCCTTTTCGAAGAATATAAGAAAACTGAAAATARAACCTTTGCAACTACCTCGAAAATCCAAAAACGAGCATTTGAAAAATAACAGTTAAAAAAGAACACTAGGAGCTTCGGTGTATTGAGCTAGATATGACAGCAATCAAAAAACGACTTGAAATCAATCGTTGATCGATATGACCGTGTAGGTATCCCAGATTCTCAATCTCCACAGCTACGAATCAGGAACAGAAAGCATGACAGGAGAAACGCTAAAATAAGCGAACCCCTAATTAAATAAAACTAATATTCTGAGATCGACGACGTTGTTATTACGAGCCAATATTTAGAACACATGATTACGAGAAAGATTATCGAGTTTCCAATGTCGCGGTATAGGACTCCTCAAATATGTGCACCCAGTAAAAGGAAATGGCAAGTGCAAGCAAACCATGTTGTTCATTTCGTGATTAAATTCTGCTTTTCAATGATAAAACACAAATCCTACAAAAAAAGGTATTTAAAAGGGTAAGGACTGGATTGTGTACCTTGACCAGCTTGTAGACCATTCGATCATCAACACTGGGCTTGCTAGCTGCTGCAGGAGACCCTTCAGGCCTGGTCTCACTCCCGTCCTCTGTAGCTTCCAGCATCGGCACCGGGATATCCATCCTTCCAAGTTTCCACGTCACATTAACTACCCCCTGTAGAACAAAAGAGCCTGCGTTTAAAACACGCTTACAATTCAATAAGCACGGAAGGCAAGTAAGGCAACCTGTTTTGCACAGAGTGTTGATCAGCAGTACAATGAACCTGCAGACTAATTTTTTCCCTCAATTCGATCGTYACATACAAAAAAGCCAGCGAGTGAACAGGAAGAATTTTCCTTCAAGACTCTTGGAGTCCCTCAAAGATCCATCGCTGAAAAGAAAAAAACGCCCTATACTAATCCCAGGTTCAAAATCTATCCTCGCGCTCTTAACCAATCGTACAAAACTAAAAGCAATAAGAAATGAGGGGTAAGAAGATGGCAAAGAACGCACGTCASGCAATGCGCCAACCAAAAGCTTCTAAGCCAAAGCCCACTCCTGCCAATGATCCCTCTCTACCAGATCTTGAGAAAAAACATCTAATCACAAAGTCGTCTCGCCTCGCCTTCTAAGACACGTATTTCCTTATGCCAGAGTCCGCCTCGTAGAGGGGGAAGAACTCGTCATCCCACACAAAAGCTCGTCAAATGCTCCTAGCTTATGCTTCCCCRGTATCATCACACTCTTAAGAGCGAAATCCCGACACTATAACAACCTTTCTCTCTCACCAAGAATACACTCCCCCCTACCTCGCTTTTCTTTCCCAAAAAATTCGAAGGTGTATCCCTATTTCCCCCTTGAAAAGTACAATTGCGCCAGACCCAATACAACTAAGAACGACTCCCCTGAAAATCCATCCCGAAGAAAAGCAAGGAAGAAACATCACAAAGCGCGTCCAAGTCGCAACACCAAAAATCGGTATATAAAAAAACAAAAAACAGGGAAGCCAAAATCGCCTGAAATTTTTTACCGAATAGAACGAGAATGCAAGAAATTCGTTCCTCCACTGCACCAAATCGCCTCAGCACGCAAGCTTTCCAATAATCCACGCAAGCTTCCCCAAACTTTATCTGAAGCTCTCGYAAAATTCAGGTCGTGGTGCTTCCGGAGGCCTTGCAAGACGCAGATTTGTGCGTGCGGGTTGAGAAAAGCAAAGCAATCAACGGAAACCAAAGGGGGTAAGGAAGCCCGAGAGCAGCAGCGGCAGCAATCCGTGCAATGCCTCCATGATCTCGCCGGGAAGGGAAGCAAAACGTGATGCTGAGCACCAACCCAACTTAGGAGGACCTGTGCAAACGACAGGCAAGGGGGAGCACTCAGGCCGCCGGCGTTTCTGGCCCTTGATGGTGGGAGAGCAAACATCTACGGTACACGTTTCTCGACGTCAGGGGACGGACGCGGACGGGTGGTGACGGAGGCAGACGCGGATGGGCGTCGAGGTGAAGTGCGGTAAGTCCCTCCGGTCCACGTCCGCAAACAGGGGGATCCGGTTCTGTGGAACGATTAATTTAGGTGGCAACGTGCCTACCCGAAAATGTACTTTTACTATTATGTAACCCCCCAAGAAGTGTATAATAAAATTATGACCCCCGCCTGATAATATTTTTTTAGGGGGCAAGACGTTATATGGGTAGAGTCAGAATTTTCTTCTTTTTTATTCAAACTCTTAGCTCTAATATACCATTATTTACCAATGGGGCATGGGTCCTTTTTTCATTCTTCATAAGGGAATCCCTATAATTAACAAAATTAACTTATAATATTATGGCTCCTCAACCAATCCCAATCCTTTGAKTTTATTCATACGTCCTTCCAAGTATCAAGCAAAGCATAATACCTTAACTTCCCAACATGGGGAAGACCATTGTTTGGTTATTTGATGTTATGAAGCAAATTGACACGAGTAAGCTAAGGCTTTCTTAAGGTAAGTCCACCTATCTAAATATGATTATACATAGAACTAACCCAATAAATTATGTGCTACCACAAATGTTAAAATAAAAATTTGAAGATTTTTTTCATGTTGGCGATTACTTTTGAAGCAGAAAAAAGGGGGTTACAAAAAATTTTCCCCTATGTGACCGAAAAGCCTACATAGGATATTTGCATTTCTATAAAGTCTAAGAAAATATCTCTTTTAATTATTATTAAGAGAAAGTGTGACATGTTGAATATGGGTATTATGCGTATCCATACTAAATAATTGATGTTTCACACTTTATAAATATTTATCTTTGATATACGTTTATAGTTATCAAAGTGTTCAGAGGCTACATGTACATCATGTATTAAACATCTACATTTTTCCACAATAATTTTCTTTAATTTTTTGGTCCCCTTTAATTCCTAAACATCACAAGCAAAAAAACAGAAGTGAGGAGCTTTTGTGCGTTTAATAGGAAACCAAATAATTTGAAATTCCCTTATTTACTAAGAACTTCACCGTTGGATTTTGGAGCCAACAACCTGATGAATGTCATTGTGCAATTTCCAAGAGAATCGACCGCTGGGATATTGAGATTATATAATTTGATGAACAAGTTATTTTAGAAATCCATATTCTTAGCATCCCAAAAACGCCGTATGTTGTGACATTGAAATTGAAGGGTTAAAAACCCTATTAAGTGTAGAACACTACTTTGTATCCAATTTAACTAAGTAATTGTAGATTAATGAGGTAAAATGTGTTTTGGGGCAATAAAATATTTTGTTTTGATTAATTTTATAAACCCCACCATAACATCCTATATAGATAATTCTATTGAAGTATATTGCATGAAATTTCAAAGTGAARAACTTCACTAATATTAAAATATTTACTTGAAAGATAATTTATGCACAATACTTTCAAAGTCCATCTTTGAAATTTTTTCTAAGAAAAATGGATGTGTCTCACAACGTCTTCCAGTTAATGACTTACTTTGAAATTAAATTGAAAACCYATGAAAAAAATTCAAGTAAAAAAACCTCAAATACAAAAAAATTTACTTAGAGCTCAACTTTTCCTTGATGAAAACAAAGAGACTAATTTGAACATAACTTTGTTATCACTTATCCAAATTAYATGAAATTTGTCTTGCATTCAAGACCATCCTTTTGTGCATSTATGGGCAAAATTCAATTGTAGGATWAAAAACTTGAGATCACAATTGTGTGCCTMGAACTARTTAAAGCCCAAAAATCACTCCTCATTCATTTACGGTTCAAAGTTCCAACTAATTAAATAAAAAATTTCAAAACGAAAGAGAGGCCTATGTATTTTTGTGGAGAGCCTTTATGTGTATCCTAAATAAGTCCAAAATTCATTTGGTCTATAAAATAATGARAAAATACATTCACAATATTGACATGTTGTCAAYACAAGAGATTAAAATSAAGGGAATYRTACCAAAAAAGTGTCCCCTTACAWAACAATCACTTCCCAATATTATCAATTTCCTACTTTAGAGTAGTCTTTGCACCRCTYACCCTTTTGGATATTTGCATGTTAATTTTCTTTTATAAATAGATCACTTCCATACTATTAAACCTTACCTTTAGTGTTGTCCTTGCACCACTCACTATCTTTAACCCCTAATAGACCATTCTCTCCTCAGAGAACAAAATGGATTTTGGGTAGGCTCCTTTGACCTCAATTTTTAGTAAAACTTTATAAAACTTTCTCATAATAACGAAAAGCTTATCAACCTCCTGAGGATATAATTTTTATTTCAATTGGTGATTAAGAGCAAAAATTATGTCATAATTGTTATTTTGTTGGGCAAAAATAGAAATTCACAAAAATTTGATAATGATTATTTAAATTTTTTCCTTATAGATAATATTTTTGTCTACATTTGAAGCTTTGCTTCATTCCGTTTGGATAGGTGATGCAAAAGTTATGAACAACCTTGTTTTTTAGGCAATTTGAACATCTTCTTAAAAAAATAACTTAAAATATTCGTTTTTAGATATAATTTTCACAATTTTTCCAAAAAAGTGGTTTATAAGGTTAAATTTGCTTACTAGAACAATATTGTCATAGGAATTACTATGTTTCAATCCCATCTTTGAGCTATTAAAAAGATTTAGTTTCTCTTTCCATTGTGGACCTACTTCTACTTAACAATTTTTAATGGAATAAAAATCAAGCGCTTTTTTTTAACTCCTATACTTTCAACTAATTTCTTCAATACAATTTTTTTTTAGTTCAAGGTCCATAGTGCAAAAACTTCCCACAAATAGTGGTCAAAATCATCTGAAATCGCAAACTTGTGTTTAAAAATAAATTCAACTTTGAATGCTCTTGACGTATAGTCAAACTTCATGAAATTTTTACCACATGATCTAAAAAAAATAAAGTATATGAACCTACAATTAGATTCTAAGAAATTGATTGTTTTAGGTTTCTTGGATGAACGAAGTAGAAGTGGTAGTTTTGAATGGGTTTTGAAATATAATTGGCCTTGGCCTTCTAGGGGTTAATATTTAACATGTAAAATTTCATTTTTAAAATTAGGGGACTTCTATTATATGAGTACTCCACCTTAGATTTGTTTTTTTTGTACTTCTCGTAGTTTTGGATATTTTGCATGTTCATCTGTTATCAAAAAGTAAGGGCTACTTTTAGAAAAGGTCAATTTAAATGCAATGACCTTAGATATATTATTGACTAAATTTTGTTAAATTTGAATTTTGTTAAATTTGAATTTTGTTAAATTTGAATTTTGTTAAATTTGAATTTTGTTAAATTTGAATTTTGTTAAATTTAAATTTAAATTTAAAAAAAAAAAAAAATTTGTTCATAACATTCTTAACCTTCATTAGGAGGGTCCCTTTTGCTCCTCAAAATCTGGCCCCCCCCCAATCAATCAGACTGATTGTCAGTCTGACACCCACTCTCTCCCAACCTACCAGCCAATGGATTATAACCTTGTTTCTCCCTCCAGGTATCTAGGAGGGCATTATACCTCCAGCTGGGGGGAGGACCAAGGGCCAGTGAAGAATGTTATGTTGTTCATTTTGTATTTAAAATTTAAAAAAAAGAAAATTAAATTTAAACTAAAATTAAAAAAAATTTAAACAAAAATAAATAGTCAGCTGTTGTTCCCACGATCTGCCAAGGGAACAGCATGGGGGAAACAAGCTTGAAACAACCCTCCATCCCCTCCAAATCCCTTCTAATGCTAGAAACTTCCAAAACGGGGTGATGAGAATAGAAAACAAAACAATCCTAGATCCAAATGTTGATTGTACAAAACAAGCCCAACGTATCAAAGGAAGCAGCCGCCAAGCTATTCTACGACAAACTACTTAATAAAAACAAAAATCACAAAATCCCCTCAAATTCCTTGAACGTTTGTCTTTCCAAGCATCCATGCTCACTACATTAGGGTGGATGCTTYGTTGGCCATTAAGAGATGTTTTTTCATCCCCATAGAAGACTGTTTTGGGATTGTTCCCTGCACATGGAACCAATGACTTCTAGTTTGAAATTTTCAATTAAAAAAATATAACAATAAAGTAAAATAAAATAAAATAAAAGATTCAAAAAAATACCAAAAAGTGTATAAAAATTGAAAACTGATTTTTTTTTTAATTTCAAAAAATTATTTTAACATTATTTAATAATTAATGTAAAAATTCAACTAATTAGTATTATCTGACGTGGTATTTTCTCAGCCACGTCGGACTGCCTAAATGATAGAGTTCCCAAAGTTCCCAATTTGTTTCCACAGCCTGGGAATCCGCAATCTTCTAAATGGTCAAAAAAACATCTAATGCTTTCACGATATAGGATTGCGCTCTACCTCTTGAAGCACCGCCCATAGTTTCTTCTAAATTCTTACTTGGCCTCCACTTGCCTTGAATGAAATTGTTTACAATCGGTAGCAACTAGTTAAGATGCCCTTCAAGGAGCCTTTCATATACACCAAGAATTTTGAAACATTGCTTATTGAACAAATACCGCTTGTAATTGCCATCTGGATTCACAAGCCAGAAGTAATTAGCAAACGGCTTTTCAAGTGCCAAGAGAAATTCCCCATCAAAGCATGCCTTGAGATTTGCAACCTGGTCGTCTCCAACGTTGTGTCATGAACGAGCCCAACCTTCTAGCAACAATTGAATTTTAGCCAATTCTTTAGTTGAAGCTCTCAATGTAGTTGAAGATAGGCCGCTTCTATCTTCAGACTCTACTAATCTTGCCATATCTCTTTCTGAAGAATCCTATCTCAATTTCTACCGCCACCACCCGTCCCTTGCATAGCGCCAAAAAAACAAGACTTTCCGCATTCCTTGCAATGATGTTGTTTGTTGTATATCTAGGCTTGACCTCACTCTTGACTTTGCTTCTAAAGCTAAAGCTTGCTACGCATCTCCCATTCCACTACCCTTGTTCTTCCCTACTATGCAAAATAGAACGCATTTGCCCATGAACACTCTAYAAACCATGAGTATCATATACAAAAAAGATTCACTTCACTTAGACACAGTAAAATCACAATCATATTCCAAGCCCCCACCTTCATCTTTATGCGCTTAGATCAACATAGGATGCCCATTGTGAGTAGAGAATGAGTAGGGGTATGTCGTAGCACAAGAAAGCACAATTATCCTAGTAAGCGTTTAAAAATGACTAAAAGCACTTTTAGGATGACTCGTGTATCATTCCCTAGAGATTTATCTTGTAGTTTCCTGAGGTGGACCGGATCAGGATGCGGAAGCCAACCAAACACACTAAACCGGATCTGAGACCGGAAATGGTTTACACTCGCCAACTGTTACTAAACCAGTTCCCTCTCAAATCCCACAACCCAAGCACCATACCCAAGTAAGGAGGAGTGTCATAATTCTGTACCTCTGCCTATTCGAGCAAATCTTATACTATCCAACTAGTCGTATGCAGAATCGGAAGGAGTGTCATAATCTTGTACCTCTTCCAGATCCGGACCCGTATCTAGCAGTTTTCCGTAACCAAAATATGAAGTTTAACCTCTATCTCAGAGGGATCCGTTCTTGGGATTCTAGAAGGACACGTAAATCCTACCGTTCAATGTTTTAGAGTGACTGAAATTCCACTTTACACAACAAAACACAAGACAAACATTAGGCAACAATTATTCCCTCACAATTGATCCGGATGTGGATCCAGTCCAACAAGTCACACAAGGAATCCTCACCAACCTCTCAACACTACAACGACAGATTCTACCAAGACCAAGATTCCCTAGGCAGAGCTTGGAACCGGATAACTGAAAGGTTTGAAATACAAATCTGATTCCTATTTCTGGATACAGCAGGACCTCTCAGCACTTCAATTGACCTAAGACTGGGTACTACCAGATCTCATCCAATCTAGGAGTGACTGTCCCACACGAAAATTACAAAGGCAACCAGATCATATTCAAACTCCTCCCAGTACACACGATCTTCTTACTAACCCACTTTAGTTCCCGGAACCAGATCCGACAGAACCTGGGGACTCACCCTTCTTCTCTATCCCTGCAAATACAGATACCATCGCCAAGTGATGACTCAACACCCCCAGCACACAATACCAAGACTTTTCAGACTTTGGCACATGATAGAATGAATTCTGAACTTTGCTTAAAAGAAATGAAAACAAGACTGAAATGATGCCCCCGGCTGCCATCCAAGTTCAGCCCCTAAATACCAACCCAAGGAAACCCTAAAGGTCCCCAAGGAATAAAGTACAGGTCAGAAGAATGACAGGTGTCATTCCTTATCCCCCACCTGTTGACTTTCCACCACGTGGCCATCTCGAAAAAAGTGGATCTCAAATCCGAAAAATCCAAATCCGGATGTCCAAGTGCATCCAACTCAAAAGCAGCTAACTAGTAGCTTCTTACCTACCAAAAACCTAGGTTTTCAGTCAACTGACCTACACCTGATCTATGAAACTTCCTACCTATTTCCTAGGCCGCTTCGGAAAAGGTTCTCATACTTGGTGGATCCCTTCCTAGGTGGATGAACTCTATTTGTTGATGCCTTACCACTAGCTGTTGCTTTCTCCTTAGACGGCGTCCCGATATGTCTCCAGTTCGAACTCCGCCATTTTTGATGTCCATAAGTGGAAACTAGGTTCCTCATCCAGTTTCGGTTTCCGGGCAGACTAGGAAACTTTAAGAGTTCCCTTAACTAAATTATCTATTTAGTTATACTACCCTATTGACCAAACTTTAATGTTAGTAAAATCTTCATTTTCTCCTCTTTGAAACGAGAAAATGTATCAAGATTTACCTCCTTACCTGGATTTCCTAGTAATTACTTCCTCTTTCTATTTTCAGGTTCCCACAGGGTCTTAAATCCCAACTGGTGCCAAATAAACCCAACAGTATGCCACCGAGCATGGGCCCTTCTCAGTAGTTCTGGTCACTCAATGGTACAATTGAGAACCACAAAAATGTTGTTTTGAGGCCCAATTTGTAGAAACCAACATACAACAATTTGCAAAACTTGTGGAATCATTCAATTCTATTCAATCATCACTCCACCTTTCTTGCTTACCACTATTTGCCTAGTACAAGCCCATTTGGCGACTAAAAAACATTTTTTAAATTTGGACGATAGGATCCTAGGGCCAGGATGCTCTGTAGTTAAGCCTATATAGTTTTCTATTTTTAAAGTACTCCAGAAAAGTTTATGAGTACTGTTTCAAAATGCAACAAATAGTACAAGTGTTTCTTGCAATCACCCTGAATTCAAATGTTTTTATTCGAACAACCATACCATGAGCATCAATAGACAAAGTCATAAAGTGTAAACAAAAAAGTTGTAGTGTGCAACATACTTCACCAACTATGCTAGTATGTGATCCTAAGAATGTGAGCTTGTGAGCATTGAGCTTATATTATAGGTACCTATAATATAGATGCCACACAATATAGAAGGTGCAAGTATCATAAAGACCTATAATATAGGTATTCATAACATATATACCCTATAATTGTAGACGATTTCTATAGTATATACACCTATAACATAGATGTGTAGTATTCTAAGCTCATGGGCTCACATTCCTATGCTGACATAGTAGTAGCTATCCATACTCATCGTTACTTCAGAAGTTTGAAGAAAAAATTAATTGTGATTTGAAATAAAATTACTTTCATAGTTAGCCATGTCTAAAACACTATTTTGTTCACTATGACTTGGAATTATTTTATCTTTTGTCAATATTTTCTTAGAACTCTTAAAAAWCTTATTGTGCCTTGGCATGTTGGTATACATCATTTCAAATTGTTGCACACAAGAATTGAAGGAAATTCACATTTATAGAATTTAAAACATTATTTCCTTTGTTTTAGAGAAAGATCCATGTTTCCTTTGTGTTTTAAAACATGGGTCTTTTTAAAAAGCAAAGGAAGTAATATTTTGACAAACATGCAAATGATTTTAGTTCTTACAATATTTAATTTCTTTTTGGAATATGAGAGCATGGGATTGCATTAGCCATTGTATAGAGAGTATAGGTTGCAACATGGATTGTTCTATTTTAATGCCCATGCATTTGAAATATATGTTGAATTAGGCAATCCGTTCAATTTGTGTTTTACAATCATACAATGCATTTTTAGGTTCAAATTTTCGTACAAAGACTAAAATTCATGATGCATATAATTCATCAAACAACCCCAAAAAAATTTAACTACCATTGTCAATATCATCTTAAAACAAAAAAATTGTCAAAAATTACATCGACATTCATAAAATTGGAAGTATTTACACTCAAAATTACATTCATTTGGCTTTATACATCTACAATATTCATTTTCAGTCATTAATCGACCTATCATGTCCAATTTTTTTCTATTGTATTTTTTAATCTTGAACATGCTATTTTTATTGACATTTACCTAACATTATCCAAAGAATAAAAATGCTCAATCACACTTGATGGACTGGATATATTTTGGTGAATCTAATATGTGAAATTACTGTGAATCCAAAAACAGTAGACAGTGTGCCCTGTGTTGTTGCCATAGGTGAAATCAAAGTAAAGTCATTTTCTAATTTTTGGATTCATAAAAACTTTGAAATTCAATAACTTTCACCCTATGGGTCGAAATGCCACGAAACCAAGACCGTGCACCCCTCCTCGCTGAGAGCTTTCCGACGATACCAAGCATGCCCTTAAGGACGCACGGTCCGGGAGATCTCAACATAACAAACAAAACAAAACAAAACAAACAGCTTGATTCTACCCATAAAAGATCAAGGCCATTTTTCTGCAAAAAATATCTCAAAATTGCCATTTTTATAGCAAAGAGTAAAAAAAATTGAAAACTGTTTTTTTTGCTCATCTAGCCATAAGATCTTATACCTAACTAGTATGAGAATATGTGGTAAAAATTTCAAAATTTTTGACCGCATACATTGCAAGATACTTGCGTTTAAAGTGAAAAAACAGGTTTTTCAACACATTGCTAGACGAGATTATTTGACTTTGAACTTTCTTAACTTTAATTTTTTGCACTTCATAGTTTTGAGCTTTAAATCTTTACAATGGAGAATTGAGTTGAGAGTCTAGAAAAAACGTAAAAAAGTAAAAAAAGCATAAATTTTAGTCTTTAAAAAATTGTTAAGTAGAAGTAGATACAAGATAGAAGAAAAATCTAAATTATTGATATCTTCAAGATGGAATTAAAATGCACTAATCCCAATGGTGAGATTGTTCTAGCAAGCAAAATAAATCATGTGGAACTTTTTTTTTGAAAAAATATAAAAATTGCATTCAAAACGAATCCTACAACTTATTTTCTCAAAAAGGTGCTTAGATTGACCGAAAAACAAGATTGTCCATAACTTTCTCATAACAAATCCATATGGAATGAATCAAATCTTTTTATGTACGTAAAAATATAATCTATGAGAAAAAAACTTTAGAAAACTTTAAATTAAAATAATTTTTTTTGTGGTTGCCCCTTCTCCCCTATTTTGAGCTTATTTGCGCATAACTTTTGTTCTCGGGCACCAATTGAAAAAAAATTATATTCCCACAAAGCTGATAAGTTTTTCTATCTTCAAAAAAAGTTTCAAAAAATCAGGACAAAAATTGAGACTATAGGTACCTGCCCAAAATCCCATTTGTCCCCCCAAGGGACAATGGTTCTTTAGGGGTTAAAGGATAGACTAGTGCGCCCTGTGCCGTTGCCTCAGGTAAAATCGAAGTACAAGTAATTTTCTAATTTTTGGATGCATTAAAAACTTCAAAATTCAATAACTTCGGAATTGTAGGTTGGAACGCCACAAAACCAAGCTCGTGCACCTCTCCTTGCTAAGGGCTTTCTGATGGTACCAAGCACGCCACCGGGGATTCATAGTCCGGGAGATCTCAAAGTAACAAACAAAACAAACAAACAAACTGATTTAAAGGTTGGACTAGTGTGCCCTGTGTCGTTGCCACAACTAAAACAAATTCCACCACCAATAATAAATTTTAAAACCCAAAAAATCTCAAAAATCAATAACTTTCTCACTAAGTGTCAAAACACCACGGATCCAAACTTATGCACTCCTCCTTGCACAGGGGTTTTCAACGACACCAAACACGCCATTGGAAGACGCACGGTCTATTTTATAAATTTTTAGACCCAAAAATAACTCAAAAATCAATAACTTTCATGCCATAGGTCAATACTCTACAAAACTAATACTCTGCACCCTTCTTCATTGAGGGTACCAAGCACGCAACCGGGGGATGCACGGGTTGGGAGATCTCAACGTAACAAACAAATTAAGGAAAAATATTCCATAGTAACTTAATGTATAGATTGGTATGCTTAGTATAGTTACAAAATTTATAGATCAAGAGTATGAACACCGCAAGCCCCCCTCACACTAATTTGAATTTTTTTTAATGAACGCGGGTTAATTAGTGTGAACTTTTGGATGAAATTCAGATGAAAAGTAAATGAAATTTGAATRACAATCACAATAATGAAGATAGTATTGAAATAATATAAACCAATTTTATCTAAATGTTGTGAACTACCATTATAATGTGCCGCACAAATCGGTAGCATAGCTCTAAAATCAGTGCAAGGCACAATAATTGAATTGAATCAATTTCTTTTTTAATCAAACCTTTTCTTGTAGAAAAATTATACTCTATTATTTAAAAAATAAAACATATTTCAATTCAAATCATTGTTAGGGTTGTGTCAACTTATTGGGACATAAATTTGACTTCTTGGCACAAAAAAACTAATTTGTACTTTTATCATTAAAAAATGGCCATGCCAAAAATAAAGGTCATATGAACGTGCCCAAACTATTGTTTGTCTCACAAAAAGACCGCTTGTCTTGTACGCATAAAAAAATTGAAAATTTGAGTTTTTTTAAATTAAACTTTTTTGGATTTGCCTTTTCTAACTTCGTTCGTGTCAATTTTTATTGTCTCTAGCATTTTTTATTTTTTCATTTTTTATCTTATAATGTTTTTTTTTAGATTATTTGATTTTAAAAAATGTTTTTTTTTTCTTAATTAAAAGTTTATAAAATTGATTAGGATTCCAGTGCTATGGTCGCTATCAATGATGCCCAATTGAAGGTTTTGGCCTTTGTTTTCAACATTGTAGGAGTGGTATTTTTCAAACATATATTGGTTTCTAAAAGAAGGACTAGTCATCTTAGCATTATGTAATGATATAATTCATATTCCTTCATTGATCATGTAATTTTGCACATATGTCGTCATGGTCAAGACAACACAAGCTGATGTCTCAGGTGGGATGCAGAACTCATAGTATAGTATTTCGAAGAGTCCGCACAACATGCCATTACCTGATGTCAACGTACTTTATTGGGCATGCAACATATCCTTTAGTCAAGACTTAACATTAAAAGGCAAATGCTTGTGTTCCACGAGCGTCAGCAAGGATTCAGTAGGCATTGTCAACATTGATGAACTACAAGTACAAACATATGTGATTTGACATCAAAAGAGGCAAGGATCTACATGGCTTTATCAACATTGATTAACTGCAAGTACAAACTTATGAACAAATGACATGTGGCATAGTATATCAAGTATCAATGCACCTCGTAGCCCAACCCCTATAGTTTGCTGTCAAACAACATGTTATATACAATGTCTGAGTGCTTGGCACCAAGCCTCCCTCCCTCCAAAAAAAAATCTTGTTTGTATTATTTGTAAAAAAATAGGTTCTTTTGCCAATATTGCACACCATCTTCATATGAAGGAATAGTAGTAGGCCAACAATTCTAAAGAATACAAGTTGATCATCTAGATGATCTACTTTATTTATCACTAAGTTGTTGTATGTTGTGGAGGATAAGGTTGTCATCTTTTTTGTTCCCATTTGGAAGATCATCAAGTAAACTTCAAAGAAATATACTCCATAGAGAAGATGCACGCATCTTATTCGCTAGACTACTAACCGTTCTTTCCAAAAGACCAATTTTAAGCCTTGTCAAAAGACAAGTCTTGGCTTGATTTTGCTAAAGGGTGACACAAATTGTTGAACCAAAGATGTAGGATTATTGCTAAAAACACAAACTATTTTGTGTCACAAGTTGGGATCAAGTAGGTCTAATTGAGGTGCATAACTTTTGGAATTCTATTTGGACAGCCATGACATTCTTACAAAAATTGTATAAGAGTACATTGTTCTACCATGTTTCTTTGGTATTTTACATAAATAAAATGATTCTAAAATAGTACATTCAAAGGTATAGCATGCTTGGCATCTGGAGAGCTTTGAATCCTTTTGAGTACATTGTAAAGGGGTACAACCTAAAAAATTTGCATACTCATTTCATAATCCCTTCATCCTTTCATGTAAAAGTGTTTCAAAAAATAGCATTACAAATGACTTAGCTAAACTTTTATTTGAAGGAATCTCCAATCCAAGTGTCTTAGTTGTTTATGAACAAGTGCAAATTCAAATTTTCTTTGTCACATACCTTTGTAGGGAATTCACAACAACTGCTAAAAATTCTTTTCCATAAATAATAGCACCATTTTTTAATTCAAATTTCCAATTACGTCATGCCATTTCAACAAAAAACTTACAATTTTTCCACCATAATAGTATTAGAGTGCAATTCTAAGTGTTGTGAAGTATACAGTAGGATCCACCAAAGATGTCATAGAAGAGAAAAAGGATGAAAAATAAATTTCATCTATTTTAATTTCATGGCAAAATTGCTCATTATGGCCATATAGATTGCAATTTTGACACCAAATATTAGTGGGGAAATTCTTGATCTCATTGGAGGGAGTGGCGCATGGGCTGATTTTGCACCAATAGCCATGGCATATTGGTCCCTAAGACTCCCAATCAGTTTTATGACATCTTCCTCGAGATTGTTGTTAGCCTTCTTAAATTTGGCCTCTATTTCCGCAAACTCGAAGGATTTTGGTTGGAAATTCCATTGAAGTTGGGGAATTGGTAGCCTAGAAACAAGTGCCATAGGTTGACTTACAATGAAGGCATATGATTTCTTATGGGGAGTTTCTATTGCAGTTGGAGGCAGACAGTGAGCAAGGATAAATGCCAGTATTGGTGCCTCAATCTAGTTATACATTCTAATATTCTCCCATTCTATCCATTCTACATGCCAAGCCGCTATTAGAGCATCATTCAAGGTGTGGAATACTGAGTTCAAAATTTTCCTCATGCTAATTTGTTTATTGAATCATTGGATGAAGTCGAACTTTATTGTTTTCATCCGTGAGATCTTTTCCAACAAATCGGGTGATAACCTTATTGAAATGGCAATTGTATTCTTCTAATGGTTGAGGTCCAAAACACGGTAGTGGTGTAGGTTGTCTCTACCTACTACTTGGTAACTATTTGGATTGAATTTCTCCCTCCATTAGCTTTTTTCGCTCCAATAATTGAAGGTTAGCGGTTATAAAGTTTTGCATGAGTAGTCACCATTGGAATGTACTATCCTTGTCATTCTTGGGGTGCAACATGCTTTTTTTCAAGTTGTTGTAAAGTTAATTCTAACTAAGGTTTGCCATAGTTTTCAATGTCACAAAAGGAATTTGATCAATGAAGCTAAGAGAGGTCCAACTTACTATATTTGACTATTGGTCCTAACTCAAATTTTCAAGGTTGCAACCACCGTTTCCGATTGGAGAATTAAATTACCAATATTATTTCCGATCCTATTTTTTTCCTAAATTGTAAGAGATTCAATTGCAAAAGTTTGTAGTTTTGGATTTTGGCAAATCTAGAGTAAGGATCTAAATAACTATTAATAGATACTATTCTAATTCCTCCAAAAAGAAGGAATTATGTTTCCTACAACTATAGTTTTTATCTAATGTCACATACATAGTTCCAATATTACTTCCATCTTTCAAAAAGATTGGAACTTATCCTTCTTAATGCTAGAGGTTCAAATTCTTATACTACTATTTGACTCTCCATAAAAGATTAGAGACTAAGATAGGACCACCCATAATCGACCAAATAAGGAATTTTGGACAAATTTGAAGCAATGCAATGCAAGATAAATATTTTCAGAGGTGTGCTGATAAATTGATGGGGATTGCAAAAACTTTGGTGGTTTTATCACATGAATTGAAATTACTATGAATTTTGAAAGGCAAAAAAGTACTCTAGACCCACAACCAATCTCTAGACTTTTCCAATTTTGATCATTCAATAAACTACTTTTCCACTCAATGCTTCATACTTCCTTTCGCACTACTTTGTGACATGTATCATGAACTTTTGTCCCAACCTTGAGAAGGAGAAAAAAAAACATTATAGCCTTGGTTAGAAATAAATCAATCTACAGGTTGGTTATGGGCCACTAGTTGAAAATGGGTGGTTCTACCTTACTTGCAAGGTGGCTTCCAAGGTGATGTTGTGAGCTTTCACATTTTTACTTCCACCTCTTAAAGAAGAATGAAAACTATGTGTACTAGTATGAGTGGCTTCCTAAGTAAAAATGAGGTCATTTTAGTCACTAAGAGTCAATTAGTTTGTTGTGCAAATTGAAATGTAGGTCTAACTTACTATTAATAGTTGTTGCCTTAATACAAGTTTCCAAACTACAATTCCTACCTCCAAAGAAGGTTGAAATCACTTCTCCTGAAACTTATGGCTTCTTATACTTGGTTCAAGGTGCTATTCCTTCCATCTCCAAAAGGTTAGAATCCTTCYTATTAATACTAATGGCTTCCCCGACTTGGTCCTCATATTTCTGTAGCTACTTCCAATTCATGCAAAGATTAAGATTCTCTTTMTAATATAGCTAACAAATTTTTTTTGTACTTTTCTTATGAGTGTATTATCCATTTCACCTCCAAAAAGGTAAATTTCCTCTTTACAAATCCTAATAATGTCTAGAATGCATTTTTGCCAATCCGGTTACTAGAGTTTTAATTTTAAGGTTTTGCACTTAGGAGTTTTAGAATCATATTATTATAAATAGCCATTGTGTTCAAACTCCTAAAAATATATGATAAAAATTCCAATATTATAAGATAAGACTACTAGACTTACAAGGCAAATAAATAGCACCATTACATGATCTACAGTGTGAGGAGTTGGAGACAAAATTATGTGATGATTTTAAGAGTCCTACAATATAAGAACATTGTTTTTTTTGTACCCGAGCAACTGCGGGAGAAGACATTTGCCTTGTCCCATGTACACCCTTTTCTCCTAATTCAAGACTAGTTCACTGTTGAAGTGTGGGAGGTCCAGAGCCTTTTGCTAGCCTTGCTAAATCACTTAGAAAATATTTTTGAAAAGTTACATCTTCACCGCATTGCTCTTTCCATTTGTATTTTTTCCATTAACTTTTTGAGATAAACTGACAAAATTAGTATGAATGAACATAATCATGTTGATTGTAAGATCCTTATTCATGAAATTTAACCAGAAATAAACTAAGCATCCTATAAACTAACTCTTTTATTTATAGTGGAATACTTGGAGATGGAGATGCTTCTTTACTTGTATTACATGTAGGTGGAAAAACACCTTTGTGTTGAACTACTATTATAATAGCTGCCATACAAATGGAAAAGCCCAAGTCATAAGCAAATGTAAAAGATGAATTGGAGCCACTTCCACTTTAACTTAAAAAACAATGATTTTTGACAATAATTGCATTGTACAAGTAATGGCCCAAGAAGACAAAACAATTATGAAAACCTTAGATTAAATTTTTTAATAATTAATAATTTTAGGATTTAGATTTTCATAATCCAATGTCAAACTCTAATGGTGTTCTATACAAATAATGGCTCCAATGCTCTCCACACTACAAGTAATAACCGACTTGTTTAGTGGTTTTATGGTTTTGTTTTTAGCTTTACAAACTTTTATGATGAAATTTAACCTTCACATGAATATTATAGCTAATAGAATGGTCAATAAAATCGGCCTTAGTGAACAACTTGACTTTTTCTTCATTGACACATTTTGCATGTGTGCCCTCATCATCTAGACATTAATTGTAAGCCAACAGTGGACACTAGCATACTTGTACAAAAGATTGTCGTGTCTAAACAATAGATCTTTTAGTCGAGTCTCAACGTTAAAGGCAACCACCTTGTTTGTGGCATTAAGAAGTTATAGATGGTACATGGGGTGCAAACGTTGGTTGCATTGACACAGATATGAACCTAGTAGGAGCCATGGATGTTATTAACACTAGTAGAAAATTTAGTGAAAATTGAAAGAAACAATATTTGGGTGACATTTGTAATTTGAGTGATGTAAAAATGTCAAATTCAATTCAAATTTTCTTTGAATTGGACCTTTTTATGTCACAATAAATGCAAATGTCACCTAAATATTGTTTTTTTGAACTAGTTTTGTAATTATGTAAATTGCAAACACAAACTTATGAACCTGGTGCATGTAATAGAGTCTATTAAGTTATGATGCATTTCATCACCCTACCTCTACAATTTGGTGTCATACAATGTTTATATTCAATGCGGCATCTACCTTGAATATAAATGTGCCARAATGTGGACAAAACTTTGTTGTGGTGTATGAAATGTTGGCAATGGTGGAGTGTTTGCGCAAACATATATTGTTTTGCACTATGGTGAAGGAAATATGAAAATTTTATTTATGTAGCTATAAAGAATAAATTCTACTCACAATGAATTGCCTTTATGTAGAAATGAACATATTGTTGGAATGTTTCTTTGTTGACTTTGAACCAAAGGAAAGAGGCTTTGTATAACCAAAAGCTACTATGAGGAAGTTTGAGTAGCTAACCTTGTTTGAAAAACAAATCAATGCTACAAAATTAGAACCTCTCACAATATAGATGCTTCTTTTTTATAGAGGATATATAGATTTTTAATATTTAAAATACTTACAAACATTATTTATCTTCGTCATATCAATATATATGCAACAAATTATTGTTCAAAGGATATAACATATTCCATCACTTTATATTGGACCACTATTATAATTTTTTTTTGCCTCACCATAATGAGTTCATATCAACATCGTAGAGGAGCTTGAAGATTACATGGTCAATTTTTRAAATGTCATTAACTTTTCTTTTCTTTGATAGGTTCCTACCCTAAACTATATTCAAATAAAAATTATGACTATTTGAGAATAATACTTGCTATTGTAGTAAATCCAATTGTATACATATTCTCTATATATTATAATATCCAACTTTACTATATCATACTTATTTTTAATTCTACATAGCAAAATTCTACACATCTTTATATTTGAAAAGTCTAAAAAAAATTCTTTGAACTTTAGGAATAAATACTAAAAACTTAAAACTAATATAATAGTTTTAAAATTGATTGAAGATCCAAGTGGACTTTATATTATCTTAATTGCACACATCCTTAAGCAACTAAAAATTAGTTTCATTGAAATTGCATGAAAACAAAATTACCCTTGGTATTGAAAGACAAACACTTTTTTTTCTCTTAAAAATCAAATCGCGCCTTGATAAAAAAAAATTAATTATTGATACCCACAATAATACTACAATATGATGTGCGTGTGAATTTTGTGGCAATTTCCTACTTATAATGACAGGATAAGTGTTTTTTGAAATAATATATAAATAATGATAAGACATTTTAACCCCTAAAGGACTGAATGACCGTTAAACGTATGTAGGTAATCTCGGGTAGGTGTGTATGAAGTCATTTTTTGATGGATGTTTTTCAAATTTTGCACATGTACTCCATATGAAGAAATCTAATTTTATTTCCGATCCAGTGCCCGGATCAAAAGTTATGTTGCCCTAAACTTTTCAAGTAGCTCTAGCAGCTTCAGGCATCATATGCAAAACTACTCTTTTAGGGCTAAAATTTGGCAGGTGCGTAATTTAAATGATACAAGATGAAAATGTCAAAAAACGTAACCATGTATTGTGTAAAAATCTCGCTCTAGAAGGATTTAAATTTTGTTGGCCCTGTCAGGCAAGCTAAAAAAAACTTTTTTCTTCTATCTTCAAACGTTATAATCTTTCTATCCGTGTGGTCAAAGTTTCTGAATTTCTTTTCACAAATTCCTATAGTAGTCTAGTACAAATTTGTACGATTTAATTTTGMCCCCCCCCCCTTTTTTTCTTGTTGCCCTAAAAAGTGGCAGTTTTTCACATTTTGTGCTCAAAATGAGCATTGGTCCTTTAGGGGTTAATAATGGACGAAAGTTTTCTCATAACTTCTTTGTATGAAAAAATACATGTGAATATGAACTAAATAATGATTTCAATGCTCACAAATGACAAGTATAGAAACTTACATTATTTAGGCAACATCCCTATTCAATTATACAAACGAACCCCTAACTTTCGACCGACAAAGTTAGGTTGACAAATGTCTCAATTGTGTCACAACTTACTTTCATCCCAAATCTACTCTTGCTTTGCCCAATGATGGGTTAGGGAGGATTGACTCCATTTTTGCTCCATCAAATAAAATATAAAAAATTGCCTCCTATTTTGTGCCACATAAATTTTGTATTTCTAGAATCACCCATGGCAAATTTGGAGTCTCTAGGGGAGGCAACCCATTTCTGATCAAATAAGCAATTGTGCATATTTGGAGCGCAAGTTTTTTGGATGTGGAATTTTCCCATGTACAACAATAGAGTTTGGAAGGATGACGTATTTTTCCAAAATTTTATTACATAAAATTTTTTTACTAGTAATTTGTTAGTGAACGATTCTCTTCAACCTACAATGGTGATATAGTCCTTTCTATTTTTGACCATAGGCTAATTGCAAAATCGACCAAGGGATGATTGCAATATTGAGGTCCTTACAACCAATCATAATGAGCCACAACTACTCTATGGATTCTGCCATAACTTCATGGAAAGACAACTGTCTATTGATAGGAAATAGGGAGGTGATCGGAAATGGGTTGCCTCCCCTAATTGTAAATATGAATTCAGAATTTGCAAATTTTAAAATACGTAGCAAATAAAAAAAAATTCAGTGTTGGTAAACTACGAGCAATGAGGGGGTCAATCCTCCCTTGCCAATGATTATGCAGCGGTTCAATTCAAGTTGAGCACATTGCATTGTGATGTCTTCAACTTCAGGGGATTGTATCTTTTTCATCAAATGTTTTTTTTCAATAAAATTTGTAGGGTTTTGTTCGCATAAAGGTCTAGTTATTGTGATGAAATTTTCATGCCAATCCAAGTTCTTTTGAATGTTTGAAAGCAATTCAAAGTTCAAAATCCAGAAATTTTTGCATTTAAGTGAACTTCAATGACTCATAACTTCTTTGTATATGATCCTTTTTCAATAATAAAATTGTGTATATATGTACATACACATACATGGAGTAGATATTCATATGTCCCATATTTTTTGGCATTATTAGGATATCAGAAAAATATAAGAGTCTTAAGTTTAGGAATATTTTTGAAAATAAAATCACTATCACTATTTAAACAAACCAATTCATTCAGTATCCCTCCTTCCAAAACAAATAACAACATACAAAAAACCTCACCAAGAACAACAACAACCAAAATACACTCTTACAATGATTTTCTGTCCTCGGGCTTTACAATTTTGCCTTTACGTGTTTATATTATAAAAGTCATGTCCTTAGCATACCAATTACCACCAAATATCCTATGCAATGATGAACCTATTTACATCCATGGACTTAGATAGAACATAATAAATGTGAATGAAAACATATTTATTAAGGAGTTGGCCCATTATATAAAATACATTATAAGATTTTTTTCTTATTAGAAAGATGTGCAATGAATGTTATGTACGTGTTTATGCTATCTATAATTTTAAATTCATCATCAATATTCTCAATCCCTTCTTATGTATTATATTGAACAAAAATGCAAAAATGCAAAAAAAAAAAAAAAATGTATTTTTGAAAATAAAATTTGGCATGCTTGATTGAGATTGAATGAAAAAGATTACCAATTTTTTTTTTGTATTGACCTCAAATCTTCATAAGTGTACTTTGGCAATTTCAATTTTTTTTTCCAAATATTGCATAGTTTGTTATTGATAGGCATCTTTGTTGTGCTTAAAGAGAACTCATGTTATTTACAAACTTAGTTTTTGTAGCTCTTATAAAATGTCGTGCAATTGTGTACACAATAATGAACATATGATTTTTTCTACCGTATTCTCTACTATTATCTCCATCATTTTAATCAATTCATAAAATTCTACAATTGATTCTATCTATTAATAGGATGCACTTCCAATTAGTCTCAAAATGTCATGTGTTTTTGAAAATTTTGGCATTTTTCAAATCTAAACTCTCTAATTTAGACTTGAAAGGATTCTAAGATAATTACATCTAAAAACCGACATCTACATCTTCTTACCTGTAATAAACTCCTGCTACTGGGATTCTAAATTTAAAGGTTGTATGTTGTAAGTTTAAGGTACAAACATGAAGGCAAAACAAACAATAATACAAAAGAACAAACCATGCAATAAGAAGTCTCATTATAATATTTTCATCCTTGATTATTTTCCAATATTGGTATCTAATTACAATTTTATAACCCTACTTTTAGTCATTGTATACATATGGTCTTCATATCAATGTAAAACTCTCAAAGATAAAATAGTCACATTGATAAATTGCATGATGAGTAATAGAGTTTTAAAACAATTCCTCATCAATATTTTGAAAGAAATGCCAAAACTTGAAATTCAGAAAAAAATTGAGCCATTAAAACATCTTCCATATCAAAATTCAAACATTTGAAGAAGGGGGAGAAATGCCAAAAATAGAGATTGAAAACAAATTGGGCCATTATAATTTWTACACTCTAAGCAAGCGGCATAAATTATTTCTAATACTACAATAGACTACAAAACTTGATATTACAATTAAATGTACATGTCACGTCATTTTTAAAAAGATACTCCCTCCATCCCATAACAATCTTCCTATTACACTTGTGACTTTGTGAATTTGCCAAATTTGGCTTTCAATGGATGTCTAGGATCAAAAAAACTAATTCCAATAGTAATTCCCCCTCAATCCATGAAATCATTGATCAAAAGACAAATGAAATGATTGGAGGGGGCAATCAACATGGTTCATTCTTATTTTTTTGAATCTCTTTTGATATTGCCCAATTGAAGGAGATGAATCTTTGGGAGGCGAAACAAAGGTCCACACATAGTCTTTGGCTCATACTAAATGCCCATGAAATGATGACCTCATAATCAAAAATTAAATGTCCATTGGTGCTCATTGAAAATTCCCCAAAGTTCCACTTTTTCAATATTCCAAAATTGCACTTTAAAAAGGGCTCCAAATCTTAAAGTTTATAGRACACTAAGAGTACACCAAACTCTACTAACAACGCAAAATGGGTCTTTAAAATGTTACTTTTAGCCTTCATCTAGAGCATTTTGTCCAAACAGAAGATTAGTTTGGAACGGAGGTAGTAGTTGTTACCACTCATGTAAGTGTTGAATAGTAGCACTTCTATTTAGAATTATTGGATCATGAAACGTATGTTTAAGTCAAGGATATATTCTCTTTTCCACACATGAATTGTTTTAGAATTCTTGATATGCTTTGGTGCTATTTAGTCAAGCATTGCTCCAAAGCCTACACCCAAAGCTTTCAAGAATACGTTGACGTACACAAACTTGAACATAAACACCAACTACTCATGGTTAGTACTTCACAAAAAGCAGCAGCTAAGAAACGAGAGGCTTTGTTGTTGTAGCACTGGCTCTCTATTTGAGTAAGTTAACGACATACTTGAATAACTTCCTCACACTCCTTGTCGATGTAGTTTCATTTCAATGCAAAGGCTCCTCCACTTCGGTCCAAAGCCAACAAATGTTGCAAATACTCGGGCACCCAACTAATCCTTCCAAAGGACGCAACAACACACACTTACAAAATCAATTGAAAAGAAAGCACTTGTTACATCACGGTACCTGCGCTACCACCCTCCACCAAAAGAACGWAATTGTCAACTTAGTTCTTTGAATGGGAGTAGTACTAGGTATTGATAGTATTACTGAAAGCAACTAGATAATATGCACATGCTGCAAAGCTTACAGCAGCTTTCCTACGTTGATACATCTTGTTTGATTTCGAGTTGAATCTCTAACAAGTTTAGTGCACACAAGCAAAATAAGAAACAGGAGTACATCCACTCCTCGGTTTCAGTTGGAGATAATCGATACAGTAGTGGTACAAGAGGGACAAGACACCTGCTGTTCAACAGTTACATCACAAAGCGGTCATTGAAGCGTTCATCTGAAACACGGCACACATTTCTCCTCCCGAAGATAGAGTAGCGATTGTCAGCCACGTTGTCGTACACAAAATCCCTGAAAAAACTGCTCGAGAATCCCCCCCACACACCATACATCCAAGAATGACAAATTCAGTTCCATACTTTTACAACAGCATCGCGTGAGAGGGTTGAGAGCACATTTCACGCTGCAGACACTCTCTTCCACAGAATAATCAACTCAATACTAGACACAGCTAGAAATAGAATGGAAAAAGGAATGGAACACAGAGCTTTGAGGAAGCATTCGGCAAGTGTGCACTCACAGAGGGAGTAGGAGGCCAAAGCTACCGAGGGGAGGAAGTAAATTTCCAAGATACTTTGCTGATCGTAGAACTCCCTCGGATTTGATATAAGATCTGAGATATCCCAACRCAAACCCGAAAGAAACATGATAAAACATCACATGTGGTCGTATTCGTTAAAATGGCGTCATTCAAAGTGCCAAGATTGAGAATATCAAGTACCAAAAGCTGTTAACACTGTACTAGGACTGATACAGATTTGGAAATACAGTTGATCTCTTCAACTTTACCATGTCAACGAATATAGTGGTTCACGTGACAATCTCCACGGAACAACCTRGTAACGCTTGAATGAAGAAAGCAATGACTGAGCATCGCACAAWGGGGATGCTGGTYCCAAGATGGAGAGATCAGAGAGWTSACCTTCRAAATTTGAGATGACATGGTTCAAAAACATGAAGAAGGAAGAAAAGAAAGAAAGAAAGAGTGAGCCTTGATTACCCGTCCTTCTCGACGAGGACTAAGCTTGATATATTCTCTGGAGAGCGACCAGATCGCAGAAGAAGTGCCTTGCCTGCCTCACTTTGCAATGCTGACATCCGAAGCCGCCTGCAAGATGGTCACCACTAGTCCAACATCATCATCCTCAAACCCTTCTATTTGTTGCAAAGCACATGATGCAACAATTATATACAGTCCGAATTAATGTCCCAAACATCAKRGGTCTGKGAATTCGATCYCATCTCATTGTAGAGRCGTTTCAGGAAAGATCTCTAAATGACAAGCACCTAATGCAATCGTGAGGTTTAGGAAACATTGCATTGCCAAAGTCAAACCCTAATTGCTAGCAATCGGTGCACCAAATTGGAGATTGAACATAAATGGCAAAGAGAGCTCGCACCCCTCGGGATCGTTGTCGAGCACAAAGTTGACACCCGCGTTGCAAAAATTGCAGACACCTGGTCAGACTCACCCTCTCTCTGTCAGCGCCCATGTGCACAACACATTGGCATCGTTGACAACTAATTGTGCAACAGAGATGCTCTGATTTTCATGGCAATCTAACACAGACACACTTCGTTCACGAATGTGCCCAAATTCAGCAAGGGACTTAACCAAAACCCTTGAAGACGGGCGACTAAGGTTTGATTAGGGTACATGCTATCAATGGTCCGCTGAATAGTTCTCAGAACCAGAAGCATGAAATCACCAAGACGTCAAACATGTGGTCAATTCCGTTCCGACGCTGCTGCCATCTTGAAACAAATTAGGGTTTCAGTGCGAAGGGTGCTGAACACCCTGCAGTAGTGTACGTGGCTTGGTTCCTGAGGTACGCGCATACCAGACACACTTATTTGTGCCGTTGGATGGCCCTCATTCATTCTATCCCACCTTCATCAGGACTCAGGAGTATATTTATTGATAAATACCGAGTTCGTTTCACACCCTACGTCAAATGACAGATTGACGAACCCTCACATGTTTTGCACCCCTTATCTTTTATCTTTTATCTTATCTTATCTTATCTTGGGATCCAACCTTTAAGGGCTGCTTTGCACTAAAACAACCAACTTTCATCATTGTTTGTTCCTCTTTTTTTGTTTTTGTTTGTTTGTTTGTTTTGTTTTGTTTTGTCTTTGTGACAGTTTCATTGGAAAGGACTTTCAATCTTGACCTGCCTGCCATTAGGAACGCTCCCAGCTGCTACTAAGTTATCAATGCTAATAGTGATGATCTGCTCCTTTCCGGGGAATTATATATATSTTTATAATKTCTTTTCATTGCTAACGATTGCAGAACTTCAGTTCAGTGAACGTGTGGAGAGTGTGCAGATACTTTTGGAGGTGCATGCCATTCTCTGAGCCCCTGAATGCGAAATAATAATTATATCTATGATGATCTATCCCACCAACCAACCGGAGAATTGGTCCAAGGAGGGGGGGAGGAGTAGGAGGAGCCAGCTTCTTCAACAGTCCCACTAACTTTAATTGTCGGTTGATTGAAATGTTCAAAACCCACTCAGATTCAGCATTTCTCCCTCCCTTCCGCTTTGAAGAAATCATGGCGGCAAATGAGAGCAGAACACGGCAAAGATTGCTGTGGAAAACAGTACATACAGGTACCAATCAAAGCTTTCATTTTGTAATGAAAAAGAAGAAGAAGAAGAAGATTTTTTTTTCTTTTTTCAATACAGTAAATCGAAGCAGCGATAAGTTAGCTTTTTTTTTTTTTTCAATCCGCACTACTGAGAACATGCCAGTCCCAGTGTCCCACCGTCGTGATGATCAACGTGCCCCAGCATGCATTTTGTGCCCAACAGTGAAGGATCCTAAATCTAGAAGTAAAGTAAAAATAAGAGGTAGTTGAGCCRGCACCGTTCTTGACCCCACATGACTTCATTGAGGGCGTAACTGTTCAAAACAAGGGTACGACCCCAAACTCTCAACTCAACTCCAACTCGTAGTTGCTTCAAAAAAAGCATTAAAATAACCACACTCAACTTCAAAGAGGAAATCACGTTTCCAGATATTTTATTTTTATTTTTTTATTGAAACAAATGACATAATTTTTGTTGTTGACAGACTGAGCATGAATCATCAGACTGGAAAAAGAGCTTCACTCAATCGGCATGRCGGGGGGAGATCCAGATCTGGAAGGGGGGGAGATCCGGGTTGACAAATAAACTTGATGGGCAAGCCCAAGACGGAAAAATGACTGGACCAGAGTGGACTTCACTTTACTACTGTAAGAGTAAAGCTTCCATRAAAAGCATCAAAATCATAACAACAACAACACTTGTTTATGTTTATGTTTATGCTTTTGTTTATGTTTTTGTTTTTGTTTGGAAGCAAATGACGTAACAACACTTGTTGTTTATAATATCTACAGGGAACCTAAAGCTTGCATCCGTCTGCAGTKGGCCGGGACTGACTGAGAGAGGGATCATCATGCAGGCAAGCAACTGAACTGAACTCCCCTGACGACATGCTGATTTTTTTTTATAACACTCCATTGTTCTGGCATGTTAGTGACAACTGAAYTGAACCTCCCCACGCAATAGCCTCTGCAGTTCTACAGTTCTAAGTTATACTTCTATTGTAACTTAGCATTATTTTCTTTTGTTTTTCTTTGTTTTTTTCCTTTAGGGGAGGTAACTGAAGTTATARCTTTGCAGTACTGTAGATTATATTATATATGTAACTTATTAACCAGGACTTGTTGGGCGCCAGAGTGAGAGCATCTTGTCAAAGAATCCGATCCGCGACTGTAGCAAAAAGGCACAAATGCTGTTGCTGCTGCTGATAGAGTTTGATTCCGCCACATAAATGAAGAGCCTCCTTTTTTTATAATGACACAAAAACTTGCTGCTCACCTGCTCTACTTACTTCCACTTTTATTTTCGTTTTGTTTTTTGTTTTTTTAATGGACTTTTAGTTTAGTTTTATTTAAGTTTTGCCCTTTGGAAAACTGTACTGGCTGTGTGAGCCGGCCGGTTTGAATTGAGACGGACGGAGATTGTGTGCGTGAGGTATGCATGGCAGTTATATCTCCSCAGTACTGTACAGGACAGGACAATGAAGAATGTGCAGAGAGCTACAGTAGGCAATCCCTGGCTGGGTTTTTTGTTTTTTGGGATACAAATGAAACGAAATTTCAGTTCATTGCGGAAATCTCTGGTTTGGACTCTTGTGTGCAGGCAGGTTCAGTTGGTTGGGAGAGTTCAAATGGGCCTGACCGACGGAGGAGCTTTGGAATACGGCTACGCTACACACTAAATAGTGAAATTAGCGTGCCCCACACTAATTTACTCACACATTTGATACTATAGTACTGTGGTCTTAACCCTTTAGGGCCAAGAGTGCCCGTTTTGATCGTTTTAATTCGAATTTTGGAAATAACTCAAAGCCAATGGTCCACCTCAAAGCAAGGTTTGAACGAAATAGGAGGGCATGGAAATTATGCATGTAACGAGCCTACATACAATGATTTTGAATCAATACTGAACTCTCAGGAAGGAAAACTACGTCAGCCAGGAGGCAATTTGAATCTCATAAAAAGTTCCAATTGTCCTTAGATTCATGTGAAACCAAAGCTAATTACTAACAAAAATAAGTTTATATTCCTTCCATGCTCCCAAATCGGGACGAAGTCTAGTTTATTTGATTTTGTGCATTGTTGAGCAACTATGACTTGAGTGCAAATGAGTCCTAAAAGGACGCTAATTAGGTCATAAAGGACTAAGCCAACCCTCCTCTTCACACCATTCTCTAAGAGGCTCTAAAATGAATATGTGATGGTCATGGAATGGATACTTCTCCTTTCATACTTCTCCTTTCGATGGTTTAAAAGTCAAGGTGGGTACATTTTTTAACTAAGTGGATAGGTGTTCATGAAATTCTACCAAAATGGGACTTGGCAACCCAACTACCTTCTTACAAATACTAAAGAATCTGAAATAATGATGGACTCAAGGATCCATTTAAGTGATAATAAGGGTCACATTTKAAAACCTTCTTTATTACTTTTTGCATGCTTCTATGCAGTATTGCCATACCTTTTTTCAGATTGTATATGTGCGGTTTGGGAAGGGCTAGAAATGAGGAACAAGTGCTGCATCTTGTCTTCAATTTGTCTTCAAGTGAAAAACAAGGAAACATAATTTTGTGCAGAAAGCCTGATCATCCCTGAAAGGGTCACTTTATAAATACCCTACCTTACAATAGAACCTTTCTAAACCAACAAGTCTCAGACCGTCTAACAAGGTTGCGTTACAGAGCTTGGTTGGTTTATGGAGTATCATTTTTAGTCGTACCCTCTGAAATGGGGATGAGTCTAGGACCATCTAATAAAGTTATGGTACATAGGTTTGTTGGCTTACAGAGGGTTAATTTTGAGAGGTTGTATTGTATATAAGAATTTGCTATAAGAGCACAAGAATGAATGCTACACTATTTTTGATGTATGGTATTGTTCGATAATTGAGACTTACGAACCTCAATGTGTTCAAATTATGGAAATATTTGGAGAAATCTTTGTTGACTTTGATGGCTTGTAAAATAATTTTCTTGGTTAGTGAAGCAACCTAATTTCACTATTTCATGTAGTGGTGCTTTGGGTTTAATTTTCCTTTAAAGAATGAGTGGACTACAAAATGTTATCGACCTCCAAAAAGTGGAGCCTATGATTGTGGAGTCAATCTAAAAAATCCCATACTTCAAATCCTCCATCTCTTGCTTATTTTGAGGTGAGATTTTTTGGCATCATTATTTAGATATAAAATCACATGTCTATTATTTCTCACTAAATTAATTAATTTTTTGATGGGGAGATTTCAACTTACTGTGATTTTATAGCCGTTCATACAGATTCATATCAAATACAAATCATATTCAAAATAACTAAAATTTTCATAATAGAAGTACATTTTAGTGTAGAACATTGTGGTATAAAGAATTTTTTTGGTGACTGTCACTATATATTTAAAAACGTGCTTATAAATCCTCAGCTTCAAACTTCACTAACATGCTTAGTTTTTAAAATTTTGAAAATGGAGCAAGAACTACACTTCGAAAGCTTTTTTTTTTTAGTTTAGCTTAAAATAAAATAAATTCTTTTGAATGTCAAAATCAAGTTTTATGGAGAAAAAACTCAAAGTATTGAAATACATTGGATAGTAGATAGTGTACTATTTTTTTTCTTAAAATTCCCCATGAATATAAAATTATTTTTCAAAAGTAAAATGTCTTGAACTAAACTCATTGATATGAATATATGACCATGGCATCAATAAAGATGCATGTAGAAAATTGGATAAAAACCATCAATTTCTCAATATGCACAACAGTCACATGGATACAAATGTCTTCAAACATCCTTCTAGTGTAAAACTTTGAAGTTCGAGTAGTCTTGAAGAGGCCAAATGTGAATTGAGGTGGCTTACTAGAAAGTCCAAAATGAAGTAATCCTTTCAAAACCTTGTTGACACCACGCATATGAATGTATACGTCCTTTGTAGGAATGATTTTCTTTTCTAATTTGTGGCTTGAATCAAAATTAGATGGAATGAAGTGGAGGGTTACTTGGGCAACTATTGACAATTATTTCTATCCGAAAATACCTCAATCTTTAAGGGGGAGAGTGGGAGACCAATGTACATGAGTTACATTGACTACCCAAATTGAATTAGTGTTAGGAACATTTGTATTTAAAAATTCAAAGCACAAGATTGAGTGAAGAAATTGTAAAAACGTTAGCACAATAGCTATATATAGTATGCTAGGCCTTGCACCCTTGAAATTCACCATGCATTGAGATTCATAGCATGGTTAACCTTTTGGTTGAATGTCTTCCTTGACATTTGATGTGACCCTCACTTAATTATGAGTTTGTAGTTAGCATCTTTGGCCTTTAATCTTCAATTCAACCCTCCCCAATTATTACCATAAGAAAGATATGATCTCTTTCCCCAAGATCTAGAGTGACAACTAGGGAAATTTCCTAGTAATTCAGCGATCTGCCTTAGTTTCACTCACCTATATTTTTGTATACATCTTTGTTCCTAAATGTATGCCACTTTTACTACACGAGGACAAAGTTGGGATGTGAGTGGTATAAAACAAAATTACCTTATTCCATTTTCCAAATTTCAATCAATTTTTTTTTGCTTAACTCCTAAAGGACCACAAGCCCACCAAGTGACTTCTACAGTTCTACATGTTTGTGTTTGTTTTTGTTTCTTAAAAAGAGGGGGTGACCGTAATGTTTGTTTGTTTGTTTTTACACCCACATCCTTTAGAAATAATATTGCAATAAGTGATGTTTGTTGGTAGCTGCGCAATCCTAGTAAGAATCTCAACGAATTCATATGTAATAAAAGCCTATTAACCCCTAAGCGCTCAAACGACCATTTTTTGGTCGTTGCCCGACTCCAAGCAGAAAAAAACTTTTTTTTGAATTTTTTTTTTTTCCTTGAAATTATTGGGTTGTCTTTCAGTATTTATATTCAAAACTAAGATCACTACGGTAAAAAAAATCAAAAGAGAAATAGCACAATGTGTTTAGAATTTTCTAGTGTTGAAAAACTTACTATTTGAGGAACGAATTGAAATTTTTATGACCAGATCTTATGCATTTTTTACAATTCAATAGAAACCACTATTTTGACCAATCAAAAAAAAATTCAAGTGTTAAGGATAGAAATTGTATTTTTGGTGAATTTTTGAAGTTACATCTTCAAAATTCATTTGAAGAGAATCTAAGTCAATTGGTCTCATACTTCAAAAGTTATAGTGGATGGAAACTCCACAATTCGAATTGTGACGCAAAATAGTACTGGTCTTTTTTGCATTCACCTGGATCAATACCAACATATCACATATCCATAATTCTGTTTTCATCCACAATTTGGCAATTTCATCCAAGTTTTTATTTATTTTGAAGTTTTTTCTTACTTTCATCCAATATTTTACTACTTATGTTCTATAGGCTAGTGGAGAGCCCATTATTTTGGTGCGAATTGATGACAAATCGTTGAAAAACCCCCTCCCACTAATTACCACCGTAACATGCTCTAGGTCCGATATTCTTCAAATGTGGATGAAAGCACTATGGACACTTCACAATATTCTCTTCATACTCGATTCTCACCTGTCATGGAATGGCCCTTCAAATCACTACCCATCCTAATTTTAGTTGCATTATCTATTATTCTACTTGATGACTGGTCTTTCTAATCGTCTTTCCAGTATTTTTGAATCTTGTTTGATGGGGAATGGTGAGGGACAAGGAAATTGAGGGCCCTTCAAAATTAGATGGAAAACTTGAGCGTGCCCAATAGGACGTGTACAATACTCTTATTCCTCACCATATACCTATAGAGTATCTTCCTACAGTGAAAACACCCAAAAACATTGATATAAGCAGTTTGGCATAGTTGGAGATACCTTTTCCTAAAAACAATATCCCTATAGTATTAGAAAGTGAAAATCATGAATGTTAAAAAAAATAGATTTTTCAAATGTGGTATGTAATTTCTATGTTCTTTCAAAGTACCAACTCCCTAKACCACTGAAATTGTCATATAGGTGGGTCCTAAACTAAAGTTTGCAAACATCAGCCTTCAATGAATCAAAGTAAAGTATGTGTCTTTCAAATGCATTAGCAAATCAAAGTTACGCATTTGGAGGACACATTATTTATCTAAAATCTAGGGACACATTTAGTGGTAATCTAGGGTACAAGAATGGGAACAAAGATGCTTTGGGATGTTTTGACCTTACATGGAAAAAATTTCCACCAACCCTAACTCCTCACCATTTGCTCCAAAATAGATTAAATGATCAATAGTTGGTGCCTCTATTTTACAATGGCTAGTATTTGATCAAATGACTGCTCCAAGTGTGACACCTGCATTTGCATACAATCAGTTTGGGGGGAAGCTGAACCCCATGAAATATTTTAATTAAATTTTCATAGAAAGAAAAATGGAATTAGCATCTAAAACAGAAGTCATTTCATAATTTTTGGAGTTTGGTAAAATGARTTACAAATTTCTGAAGGTGAAATGTCCACCTCTTGAAGTTTACATTAAGTGGTACATTGATGATGCATTGAAAAAACCGAATGTACCTTTGTTGGGTTGTAGGAGGATGCTTCCCACATGCCTCTAAATCTTGATTAGTTTTAGAACCTTCTACCTTCCTTTAGAGCATCTCCACTCTCCCCTTGGGAAAATGCCTTGCCAAATGGCTTTTGGCAGGCTCAAAGTCTCCTTCCGGGCTCCACCAATAATTAGTTCCCCGCCCATGCTCTCCATATCTCTAGGAGCTTTGCATTTTGATCAGTGGGAATTGTAATAATTGTTTGACTTTTCTAAATGGGAGATAAAAACATGATAAGACAAGGACATGCAAGGTAGAGGGAGAGGTGAGCAGACCCTCGAGGATTCCGAGTTGATGAAGAATTTGAGCAGGTCCGGGATGTTTTTTTTGGATTTTGAGTGTGCGGTGGGTGACGTTTCTAAAGGCAGGCTCAACACTGAGCGGGCCAAGGACTCCCCCAGTGGAAGAGTGGAGATGCTCTTAGTCTCTTTGGCATTTCCACCACTCTCCGACTAAAAGTATCATTGTGGCTTCTTGGTTGTTGGACATGTTATTTACCTCCACAACTTTGCCCTCGGCTTTCGGGTGAAAGCACACTACGGTTGTACAAAATCGTAGTCAAGGCACAATTTCTACACATAGTGAAAGTTTAGAGTCTTTTTTCTTATAGTTAGATTTTTTTGAGAAAAATTGATTTTTATGAGAATTTTTGAAAAAAAGTGAAGAAAAAATCACATTAAATAGAAAATTACTTCAAAAAATCTGAAAATTTCACCATGTGTGTACATTACAATGAAAAACATCATGGTGTAAACTCAATTTCCATGTCATTCTATAATTAGAATAAAATGAACATTGAAATTACATCCAAAGTTCAAACTACAATAAAATATTCAATATTGAATTAATTTGGTTACTTCTCAGCTACGTGAAAGCAAACAATAGTTAAACTAAAAATTCAATTGAATAGTCTTTGTAACTCAACATGAAAGGTCAACAAAAAGACAACGGATGAAAAATCTATTTCTAATATATTCTAAGGACCCTGGACTTTCATCCAAACGCCACTGAATGGCATTGGCGACAGTCCAGGGTTAACCCCTAAACGCCGCCGCGGCCATTTCCTGGTCGATGAATGAGAGAGCATCTTTCTATGTAGGACAGAAATGTAACTATCCATCCTCGTAATTTGTGGTGGAAAGAGAAGATGTTCTACAATGCTTTGACTTCCAACAATTGTTTTTGGATTGTTTTAGGCTAGTGATTCCCGTGGTTTTAGAAATTGATGATTTCGAGGGTCCCCCCGGCGTCGTTCAATGGCTAATCCTTAACCCTTGAAAGACGGACCGGTAGCCGTGGGAAATCATGCTTTTTGATACAGTGTGACATCATCTCCTTTGAAAAAACTAAATATGTTCATTGGAAGTCAAAGTATTCTAGATCTCCCCTTTCCACCCCTAATACCGAAGATGAATGATTGCATTTCTTTGCCATTCATCGGACGAAAAACGTCCTCGGTGTCGTTTAAGGGTTAAACAACGATGAAGCCATTTTTCTCTTTTTTATGGGGAGGAATGAGAGAGCATCTTTCTGTGTAGGAGAAAAGTGCAACTATTCATTTTCAGCATTTTGTGTGGAGAGGGGAGAGTTTTTGGAGTGCTTTGACTTCCAATGCTTGCTTTTGAAATTTTTTAAACCAATTATTCTCACGGTATCAAAATTCACGGTTTCCACGGTGACCTACTTGGAGTTTGCCCCTTAACCCCTAAAGTCCCAAGGCCATTTTTCTGTCAAAAACCACTAAAAAATGTCAATTTTGTTACATTCATCCAAGAAAACTAAAAAATAAATTTTCCCAAAATCTAACCGTAGGATCCTGTACTTCACTTGTCTTAGATCATGTGGTAAAAATTTCATGAAGTTTGACCTTATAGATTGGAAGATATTAACATTCAAAGTTGAAAAAGAAAGTTTTTTTGAACACTCGCTTGCAATTTCAAATGACTTTGATTGTCATTTGTCAAAATATTTTGTACTACAGACTTTGAATTTAAAATTTTTTATTTGAAGAATTGAGTTGAAAGTCTAGAAAAAAAATTCCAAAAAAAATGCAAGTGATTTTCAATCTTTGAAAAATTGTTAAGTAGAAGTAGGTCGAAGATTGAAAGAAAAACTAAATGGTTAATAGCTTTAGGATGGGAACACAATAATCCCAATGGCGAGATTGTTCTAGAAAGTAAACTTTGCCTTGTCCAACAATTTCTTTTGAAAAATTGTGAAAATTGCATTTAGAAATGAATGCCATAAGTTTTTTTTTAAAGAAGATCCTTAGATTGCTTGAAAAACAAGATTGTCCATAACTTTCTCATTACTAGTCCAAATAGAATGAATCAAAGCTTCACA